>OU026145.1:83215448-83422480 GCA_907269125.1 Eristalis pertinax | reverse complement strand
AAGTTTTGTTTAGACCAATTTAAGATGTCTTCAATTAGTGACGTGAATAAATGATTAGTTTTACTTAGATCTATGTTTTTACTCAGCACGAAAACATCGTCTGCGTAAATGCAATGATCTAAGTGTCTGTGTTTACTAATTATCTTAGATAGTTCATCGAAGGCAACTATGAATAGAACCACTGAGAGTTGGGAGCTTTGATGTATACTATTAAAAGGGTTGAAGGGGTTGAAGAGTAATTATTATTGACTCTGACGCAAATTTTCCTATGAGTTAAGAATGAACGAATATAGTAAAAGATTTTTGATCCGATACCCCAGTCTTTGAGTTTGTTTTTTTAAAACCAAGTGGATGCCTATTTTGTCAAAAGCCTTTTCAAAATCTAGAGAAAGAATGTAAAAATCCAGATGTATTAGTGCATCAGCACATCCCTTATTTGCTCTGAAAGCTAGTTGATTCTGGCTAAGAAGATGTTTTGTTTCAATAAACCAGAGCAAGCGCTGGGCTATTATTTTTTTCTAATACCTTAGAGATGCAAGGCACGAGGGAGATATGACGATATCCTTCTATTACACCAATATCTCTCTTTGGTTTAGGAAGACGAAGAACTGTTGCTAACTTCCAATATTGGGGAATTGTACCAGTTTGTAGGATGTTGTTATAAAGAGAAATTAGTCTGGATTTTGCTATGTGTGCAAGATTTTTTAGCATGGGGTACGATATACTATCCCTACTGGGTGTTTTGCCTTTGAGTTTAGTTAGACAACGACTTCCGAGGCGGGCGTTGAATGCGATTCCATCAGGTAGGCGACCGCTTGGCAGACCCAGGACGAGGTGGTTGGACCAAGTCCAAAAACTCGCCGAGTTACGCTTGGGCATAGCTCCTGATAAGTTAGAGTCGATGGTGGAGGATCGAGTTGCCTGGAGATCTCTCGTGCGTGGTTTACCCCCGCGACCCTTTAGTGGATCATGCGGGTCAGAAGATGATGATGATGATGATAAACAACATTCTAGTTCTATTAGGGTAATGTCTGATTCTATGCGTCTGGCATGGGCTGATAATGAGTTGGACACGATTGAGCAGGATAAAGCTAATTGTTTTTCTGTTCTGAAGCCAGGGGGGAAATTATCATCTCTAGAGTCATTTGACCATCTATTAGCACAATAGTTACTTATTTCCTGAGGAGAAGTTCTTGTTCCCTGAGGTGTTGTGATTGAGTTAATGGAGTGTGGAACAGCATTACCACTAAGGCTACGAATACAATGCCAGATTTTTTCTGGTGTCGTGTTGGGGTTTATGGCAGATGTGAACTCATACAAGCTTTTAGCTTTGCTCTCCTTGACTTCACGACGAAATTTTGCATTAGCCTTTTTGTAGGCCTTTTTGTAGGTAATTTGTTGTAGTGGGATGTCTTTTGAAAAGTTTCCATGCAGACTGCTTTTCCATACGTAGAGTTGCTAAGAGGGGTCTCCACCATGGCACTGTTCGTTTCTGGCTGCTCGGGATGGTTTGTGGGATGGAAACATTTGCGGCTGTTCTTATAACTTTGTGTAACGTCGCGGCCTCTTTATTTATGTTTGCTGAAGTAGCTTTATCAGACAAGTTATCTAAGATGAGCTTGTTGTAACAAGCCCAGTTAGCCTTGTCTGTACAGAATTTTGGGTTAAGTGGTATTTTCCAGCTACCAAAAAAACTGTTGTTAAAAATGACCCATTAAAATTATTTAACCAAAATAATATCTTCCTTGTTGGTGGCGATGTAAATTGTAGGCATAGGGCATGGGGTTGTCAAAGAGCAAATCCTTGGGGAAATATTCTCCACGATCTCTCTCTCACACGACCTATCACTGTTCTGTTTCCTCCCACTCCAACATATGTCCCTACAAATTGTCGTTTTAATCCTTCTGTTCTTGATGTCTTTGTTACAAATGTTCCTAGTAATATTACTCAACCTATTGCTATAAATGACCTTAGTTCTGACCAATTCGGTCACTTGTCAAATCCTTCGATGTGGAGAAATAAGAGCGGAGTATATTCTAGATATTAAGAACGCTAATTGGGCTGTTTACAAGAAAGAAATTAATCTAAAACTGAGAAATACTCCAATGAACCTAGACAATATTTCAGTATCTCAGTTGAAAATGATGTTCCAAAAGTTAAAAAAAAACATTTTCTCCTAAAATTCCCCAGCAGGTTTTGGATCTTATAAGACTGAGGAATAAATGCAGGCGACCGAGAGATACCGTCAGCCATGTTTTAGATATCAAACCACAGTATCTAAATAATTTGATATCTAAACAAATCTTAGAGTTCCGCAATAAAGAATGGAACAACAAATTAAAAAGCCTTGAGAAAAATGCCAACCTCTTTTGGAACGTTATTAAAGTTACAAGGAAAAAAAGCAGACATTTGCCATTGCTCAAAAACTCGTCGAACATGTTCTTTACGGACTCAGAGAAAGCAAATGTACTTGCACAAACTTTTGCTGATAACCACCAGAAATCTTGGCCACAAGGTGACATGGTGAAAAATACTATCCGAAATTTCTTTTCTAATGGCTCCAACCAAAATCCTGCTGAAATCTTTGTAAAAAAAGATGATATTGAATTTTTTATCAGTAGCATAAAAATCCGTAAGACAGGTGGTCTTGATTTCATAAGAAATGTTTATATCAAACAACTCCCGAGAAGTGGTAGGAAATTCTTAGCTTTCCTCATAAATTCTTGTCTGAAGATGATGTATTTTCCTGACAGATAAAAGCTAGCTAAAATAGTTCCCATTATAAAAGCTGGTAAGCCTCCTGATAATCCCAACAGCTATAGGCCAATAAGCCTCCTTAGTAATCTTAGCAAAATTTATGAGAAAGTTCTCAAAGAAAAAATGTTAAAACATATCTGTGATAATAATATATATCTAAATTAACAATTCGGATTTAGATCTCACCACAGCTCAACGCATCAGGTGTTAAGGATATGTAATCATGTTAAAACGAATCGTGCATTAGGCAAATCAACTGGATTGATTTTCCTCGATATCGAAAAAGCCTTTGACACAGTATGGCATGATGGTCTTTTGTACAAATTAATACATTTTAGTTTTCCGGCGTACATTTGTAAAATTGTCCAAAGTTTCTTGTATCATCGTCGCTTTTGTGAATATTGCTGTCTCTGAACCAATTTATTTCAATTCTGGTGTCCCACAAGGTTCAGTCTTTGCTCCTGTTTTGTACAATACTTATTTATCTGATTTGCCCACTTTGCCCGACTGTCATAGCGCAATATTTGCTGATTTCAGTTCACACGAATTTCCTCCCATTATTGAGAGAAATCTTGTTAATGGGATCGAAATAGTACAAAAATATCTTAGCAAATGGAAGATTAATTAATTAAAAAGAAAGCTCTGCTTTCTTCCCAGCGGACATTTGCAACTAAATGGAATAGCTTTAAATTAGGAGTCCTCAGTAAGGTATTTACAGATACATCTAGATACAAAATTAACGTTCAACGAACATGTCAGTCAAACAATAAAAAAGGTTGGGATTGCGATCAAAATGCTCTACCCCTTTATAAATAGAAAATCATTACTCTCATTTGAAAATAAGATGATAATCTATAAGGTTATTTTTCAGGCAATTATGCTATATGGATGTCAAGTTTGGGGAGACTATGTCCAATGCCATATTAAGCGTCTGCAAGTATGACAAAATAAGGTACATAAAATGATGTTGAATTTACCATGGTTTCACTCAACTTTAAATCTTCACAGAAAAGCGAATGTTGAATTGATCGCTGAAAGAATACAAAAACTGAAAATAAAATTCCAAGAACGCTGTAGTTTTGTTGATAATCCTCTCATTCATAACTTGAGTGTCACATAATTCTGTATGAACTTACTTAATTGTAATATTATTATTTTTTTTGTTTATATTCATTTGTAAATGTACTAAATCATTTATATATTCTATCGTTTAATTTATTTACTTATTTATTTATTTATTTATTTATTTATTTATTTATTCATTTATTTATTTATTTTATTTATTTATTTTATTTATATATTTATTTATTTTAATTATTTACTTACTTACTAACCTTTCTTTTTTTTCCCTTTCATTGGAGGTTTTTTCCTTCGCATTTTCCGCCAAATTACTATAAATTATTTAATTTGTCTTTCTTTTTATACAGAATTATAAATGTTTTAGAAGAAAGATATTATAGTATCACATCTCTAAATTGTAACATGTGCGGTAACAAGTACCTTTGTACAAACCATTATACGAAATAAAATGATCTATCTTTATCTTATCTTTATGGAAATACCCTATGAATCCTCGAGGTATATGTGGTGAATAGGAGTAAGCGCAGTGTGTTTCTTGTAGTGACACAACCCATGGAAGCTGTTCTTTAATTAAAAGATTTAATTCGTCGTAATTGTTAACGAAGCCTTTTATGTTCCATTGAAGGACTTTACAGGTGTTATTGGTTTGTAGTCTGAGTCGCCTGAGTTCAGACGATCCCGTCCCCATCTCCAGCGGTATGGGCCACGACCCGAGCAATGGCGAAATGTGAGTGTGGTTATTGATTAACATCTGCATCAGGTGGGTTAATAAAGTAAGAATGGTTGTTGATTCAATTTTTTGTGGTAGTGTTTAGAGGGGAGTCGGAAGAAGAGAGATTGTCAGACATTGGAGTTGATGGAGACGAAAGTGGGCGGTTTTGTTTCGATGTGTTGTTGGTTTTTGATGCTGATGAAGTAGAAGGTTTAGAAATTATTAAATTAGTTGTTGTATTAGAGGGATTGGACGTTGATGTTATTTTATTGTTGGCTATTTCAAGGGATGGGTTGTTGGTAGCGGTGAGTGAAAGTGCCATGGGGGCGGCGTATTGAGTAGGACGTTTTAAGGGTCCAGCTGTTATGGCAGGTTGCTTGGTTTTCTCAGCATAGGTGTGATTGGAGTGTGAAGGGTGTGCTTGGTTGTATGTTCGCTTGGCTTCTGCCGTACTACACTTGTTTTTAGTTTTGATTTTAAGTATCTCTTTATTCTGTAGATATTTTGGACATGACTCACCGATCACACCTTGCGACTTCATCTCAGATACAATTTCGCTATCTACAATGTTGATCAAACAAGGGGCGTATACAATTCCCTTGCAAGAATTCAAATTAGCATGTAGTTTAGCAATTACAGGGCATTGGTTCGCGATATTTGTTATACGCAGGAATTTGTCCGCCACCCTTTGTGATTTTGCTAGAATGAGGATGTTAATGTTGTCAACTGAGAAATGCTCCCATATTCTGTACTTATGGCATCTATGGCCTTATTTAATACGAGGATGCTTACTGATGGAAGAGGTATTTTTTCATCCGCCGCCGATATACATAAGTACGAATCTGCGGTTTTTGGGATTAGTGTTAGAGGGGAGGGAAGGGAACTCTTCCAAAGTTGATGTTTGTGCCCGGGTTTTATTTTATTAGACCCCGGTGTCATGATGTATGTAGGGAAAATTCCTGTACGCGCTGGAAGTAAGAACACGCGGTTGCCAAAAAAAAAAAGTAAACAGCCAAAGAGTGAGCGAGAGGAGAATACTACTCTAATAAGAGTGGACTGAAAAGAAAGTGTCCGCGTTGTTGACCAGAAATCATGTACACCGAGATAGTCGGCTTTCCAGTGGAAACCCCCTTGCCCATCGCGTTTCACCACGATTTTGCTGTAAACGCACGCATACTACTTTATTTTCGCACATACTTCTTAACCCTTTAGAGCAGCACCATGTTGCTTTTAAGATTTGCCCCCAATAGTGTCAAAAATTAGCGAGAGTGCCTATGACAGAGATGAAGTATTAAAGAGATAGTCAACTTCTACCTCTCTTGACCCTTGATTTTATCTGACAACGTTTTTTATAAAATGTTCACAGGCAGTGTTTGTGAAAACGATTGATCAGAGAGCAACTGCAGGCTGCTCTAAAGCCTTAAGAAGTGTGCGTGAAAATAAAGTAGTAGGCGTGAGTTTGGAGCAAGGGCGTGCGATTGGCAAGGGGTTTTCCACTGGAAAGACGACTATCTCGGTGTACATGATTTCTGGCCTATGATAATGTCAAGAATGCTCATGATTGGAAGTTTTCCAATGAGAATGTTCGGATAAAGGATTTATGCGGCCATGTAGTACAATTATCTTCAGAAATAATGTTATTAAAGGGAAATCATCAACATCAGAAATCATCTACAACCAGATGTCCAACACGGGTTTGAGTGTTTACTAAAACACAATCTTGTCCATCTCAGATTTTGCTCTAAAGTCACGCACACTACTGACAGCTTTTTTTTATTTTCGCAGACAGGGCTTGTGAATACGAGTGATCTAAGAACAACATAGCTCTGCTCTACAGCCTTACGAAGTGTGCGTGAAAATAAAGTAGTATGGGTGCGTTTAGAGCAAAATCAGTAATATCAAGCAAATCAAATCCACCTCGATAAATTTAGGTGGGAGTAATCAGCTGTTCGCTTAGGTCACACGTATTTACAAGCCTATGCCTGTGAAATGTTATAAAACACGCTGTCAAATGAAATCTAGGGGGAAGAGACGAGGAAGTTGGCTATCTCTTTAATACTTCATCTCTGTTGTTAACGCTACGAGAGCTGGACGGAGACTGGAAAATAAAGTAGTATGCATGCGTTTAGAGCAAAATCGTGGTGAAACGTGATTGGCAAGGGGTTTTCCACTGGAAAGACGACTATCTCGGTGTACATGATTTCTGTTTTATATCGTGTGAAAGTTTTACGCAGTGTTCTCTTTATTGGCTATAAAATTTGTGCTCTATTTATTAATTATTGGTTACGATTAAAAATGCAAATTTCCACAATCTATCTTTGTTCTTTGACATTCGCTTTGACTAGTATTGTAATTGGAAATGCATTTTCCAAAAAGAAACAATTTTACCCATCAGTTGTCTACGTTACATATACGTATGATAGCATCTATAGAGACGAGCTATACAGAGCAATGTCTAGTTTTGGCATCCCTACCAAACTCGTCCGTTTGTGTAGGATGACGATGGAGAATGCACGCTGCTCCATCAAGGTCGGTAAAGACCTAACCGAGACCTTTGATGTCAAAAAAGGATTCAGACAAGGCGACGCGCTGTCATGCGACTTTTTCAACATCGTTCTTGAAAGAATTGTTCAAAACTCGAACGCCAACACCAGAGGAACAATCTTTCAGAAGTCCGTCCAACTACTCGCATATGCCGACGATATTGACATTATTGGAAGAACGCAGCGTGATGTCAATGGCGCTTTTGTGGGTATTGCAACGGAGGCCGCGAAGATGGGTTTAGCGGTAAACGAGGGTAAGACCAAGTATATGCTGTCAACGAGAAAGGACACCCAACACCGACGTCTCGGTCAGAACGTCACAGCAGACAGATATAACTTTGAGGTAGTCAAAAACTTTGTCTACCTAGGCACCGCTATAAACTCAGACAATGACACCAGCGCTGAAATCAAACGAAGAATAACCCTTGCCAATCGCTGCTTCTTTGGGCTAAGAAAGCAACTGGTAAACAAAGCCCTCTCTCGAACAACCAAGATAACGCTCTACAAGACCTTAATCGTCCCAGTCCTGCTATATGGCGCGGAGGCATGGACTTTGTCAAAAGCGGATGAAGCTGCCCTTGGTTGCTTCGAGAGGAAAATTCTTCGTGTGATTTTCGGTCCCGTCTGCATAGACGGTGAGTGGAGGAGGAGATATAATGACGAACTATACGGGCTGTTCAGCGACATCGACTTAGCCAGAAGAGTGAAGATCCAAAGACTGAGATGGCTAGGTCATGTAGAGCGGATGGAAACCAATACTCCGGCCCGAAAAGTCTTCGAATCCACCCCCGAGGGACGGCGCAGTAGAGGAAGACCGCGACTCAGGTGGCGCACGCAAGTGGAAAGGGACCTCAACCAACTATGCGTGCGAAACTGGAGACAGCTAGCTAAAGATCGAGCTGGCTGGAGACGCTTGTTGGTTGAGGCCCAGGTCCACCCCGGACTGTAGCGCCACCTTAAGTAAGTAAGTAAGTGTCTACGTTACAAAATCGAATACTTCGATGGCAGTGAGTGCATTTCATGTTATTTCAATGTTTTTCTCTTATTTTGTTCAAAGCTCATACAAAAACTATTTTTACTGTTGTACATTTTTAACTGGCCCTGAAAATGTTCTTCAAGCACATATGTATACACTGAGTTAAAAAAGTTTCAATATAAGTACATCTTTTTTTATACATATTAATTGAGACAAATGTGTAAAACAAGTACATAAATAGTTCAAGGAAATACTTATTTACCCCTATTGCGATAGTCGCTTTTATTAAACGACATTTCTCCCTTTTTCTGCCGAGTCACTTTTTAGACGTTCAAGTGTCAGTATTATAGGCCAAATCGCAATAGCGCGTTCGGTCGGTCGGGCTTTCATAGGCGTTGGTACGAGTTTTATCGAGTATACGAGAATGTTATGTCAAATCGCGATACACTCAGATTTCCATATAGAAATAGAACGCGCGCGTTTCACGCTACAAATGTTCTGAAATACATGTTACAAGAAAAAAATATGCAATTACTGCAAATAAAATCCCTAAAAAAATGAATTGCTTACTCAAATAGTCACCAAGTACACAAATAGTTGGTCAACCCGCCAAAAATGAGCAGTGATGAGTGAATAAAAAAAAAAATCACTCGGGTGAGTAGATAGTAGCTCCACCTAGAACTTTGTGCTCTGGCTAACGATATTACGGTCTGTAAAGCTTCAACGCCCGACCGTTGTATTGTGATTTATCCAATGCATTTACGTGTATTTTACTAAAAATATCATAGCCTGATTGCTCGAACGCGCTATTGCGATAAAAATAAAACAAATATAAACAAAAGACGTGTACACTTCTTGATATAAAAAACAGATGAACATTGAATTATCAATTTTTTTATCGACAAAAATCTCAACAAAACATTTTAACTATCCTAATTAACGATTTTAAATTGTCTATCCGCGATTCAGTCATTCTATCCGCGAACTGTCAAGCTAAAAACGCAATACCCAAATAGGCATAACGCCATCCACAAATTTAGGACCAACAAATTCGTAATGAAATGTCAGTTTTCATAAATTCTACTCTGCAAATGAAAAAACTCCATATGAATGAGGTGTCAGTGTTTGCGAAATCGCAACCACATATGAATGGCGAGTTACAATAGGTCTGTTCCAATGCTGTCAAAAGCCATTCCATTTGGTGATTTTTTCATAGTTTTCACAGAAGAGAATGCTCATAAGAGAGTAACAAATTTCCCCACCCTGCGAGTTTCTGTGGGCAGGAAACTGAAGACTTTCGAATTCAGAATGAAAAAAACGACATTTCATATATCAATTTTCAAGTATTTCTGAAGTTTCTCGCAAAGAGAGACTTCCCCCAATCCTGACAATTTGCTCAACTATGAATTTCTGTCTTAAAGGCCAGTCGTTTTCGATCCACATGCATTCCACATAAACAACAGACAAATTCAGTAGACATTTGAAAGAAATGTCGAATTGTGAATATAAAAATAAGGAATAGTATTGCACTTTTTGTGGTAAGTAATATTAATGATGAGAGGGAAGAAAGCGAAAAAATCATGTTAATAAGAGAAAGGAGAAGAAATTGCTTCTCATACTTTAATTTTCTCAGCCGTTGGCGAAACTCCTCTTCGGGAGTTGGTTGCTAAAGCATGGTTCTTTTCCATTAACTGCACTAATAGTGCAAATTTTTTCCCGATTTGTTATCTTCCGCCTTTAGTAATAACAATAAAAACTAATTAAAAAAAGGAAACAAAAACAAAGCCTTACATTTTATTTGTATGCACACAGCTGTCGTTTGAAAAAAATGTCAGCGCCGAATAGTATCGTAGTACTCGTCGCTTATTTGAACTTAAACGAGAGTTACAATAGCCGTGTTTTTTTGAGATACTCAGAAAGCTGAGTAGGAAAATGTCAACGCAAAGCAACAACACCTACTGAAACTTTTACTGAAAGATAATTCTGCCTGCAGCCTCTACTTAATGTTGTGCGTTGAATAATCACAAGCAAATGTGGAATTAGGCGAACAAAATGTTTCTTAAAAGTTGGTAGCATCGATCATTTGACACACAACAAAAAGGGAAATGAGTAAATAAACAAACATTTCACAAGAACTAACCTTTTTTGTTTACGTTTGATGGACAGTGAGAGTAGTATTTTGACATTAACGTAATCACACGCACACATTCTTAAAGCAAACAAAAAACCTGAGTAAAGAGCGTTTTTTCAGAACTCACTGTTCTTTTTCAGTATCTCAAAAAAAACACGCCTAATAACGACGAGTGACATTTGTCGGTAGGTAGGTAGGTAGCAGAAATGAAGTAGTATAGTGATAGCCCCCCTTTCCCCTAAAATTTTTTTGACAGCGTTTTTTTTATAACATTTTCACCGACGCGGGGCAGGAGAATACGTGTGAGCTTTCCGAACAGCTGATTGCCTTCCCCTCCAAGCTACCGAGGTGAATTTTTTTAATTTAACAATTTTAAAGCTCTGCTCTTTCTAAAAGTACTGTGCTGGTTGCAGTCACGCCTTGTTTTTACACGTTTATTTTCTGGGCGTCGAATCATTGCCGAATCATATGAAATTAAACGCATAAATATACATTATATTTATATTTTATTTCTTTCGTTACATTCATTAACTATTTATTAACTCTATTTACAAAATATTTTATTGTTGTTTAATTGTAGGTAAACATTAAGAATTAGTCTTTTATTTTCTGTAGTATACCAATTAATAACATAAACCGTAAACATATACCGTTGGCCTGATACAATATATGCAAATACTTACAATCTTATCGTTGATATTTAATTTAATACATTTTCTGGAAAAAATTTTATATTTTCAGACGATAAAACTTTTAATAAAATCTAGAATTTGGATTTGTGATTATAATTCACGAACACTTCCCAATTATATAATTGTTGATGAATGTCAAATTCACGAATTCTGTGGGCAATTCATGAATTTTGACTTTGTTGAGGGCAGAAATCATCACAAATCAGCCGCTATTTTCGTGGGGTAGGGATTTTTGTAAACAAGTGTGCCTGAATATGAGACAATGTTCGATGAATTGTAAACAACTGTCAAAAATTCGTGAATAACCGTCAAAAATTAGGTGAATATGCGTCAAATTCGTCGATAGAGTAGGGGGCAATCAGCTGTGAAGTCGGCTATCTCTATACTCCCTTATTTTTTTTGTATTTTGCATTTGCTTTATTTTTAGATAATTATATCAAATTCATCTAACAATTCGCAAAATTTAATAATAAGATCTTAGTATTACCATAACTATATTATATAAAAATAAATTAAGACATTCTGTTTCACTTACAAGTGTAATAAAAAAGTACTGAAGCCACCTCATGTTGCAAATTTCATTATTTTAGTATTAATTTAGTGGGGTAGGCAAATAATAATAACAATAATTTATTTTTTTTACATAATATAAAGTCACCAACATGGCGTGGAAAGAATAGTCGAAAAAAATAGTCCAAATAAGTATCTTCAAAAAGCAATGGAGGAAGTAAGAGAAAAAGACAAATTACCAAAAAACCAGCAACATTACTTCAGAACATCAAAAGTAGTTCATTCAATACCAACATAGTTGAAATTGAATAGCCAGTTTGTTATACTTTTAATAAAATTTGTTTTTGTTGAAATAGCTCTGATTTAATACGAAACTTTATTAAACAATCGACATAAAGAAACACTATAAACATTACGATAAGCAGTGGTACGCGCAAAAGGAACGGTAACCATGTTCGAATAGTTACCACGTAGATTATGATTAGAGATTAAGCGAAAGTTTCGGCTACCAGACCGCTAATTTCAACATATTAAAACAATGACAAGAAACTAGGATGCCTAGCAGGTTTTCTACATATCTTTCTTAAAATGTGTTTTTGTAAAACTAAAATTGGTTGAATTTTGTTACGATAAGCTCCTCCCCAACACGTAATTCCATGCTGAAGTTTGGATTGATATATACCAAAATAAATTTTTTTAGAAGCTTTGTAGAACATACAGCTTACACATCTAGATATTATACCTTAATGTGTAAGCTCTCGAACTAAATGAAAAATAAAATAAAATAAAAAAAATACATTTTGCAAATAGTAGAAATGTTTAAGGGTAGAATACAAATATTTCCTCAGCGATTCAGTGTGTTGCGAGAAAGTCATATTGGGATCTATAACCATGCCAAGATATTTAAATCCCTGTCTCTGTCTCTATTCGAAAACAGTTGTCACTACAATTCTGTGTGTAACTTAAAGTGGATGCAGGGTAGCTACAGTTAAATAATTTGAATTTTCAACATTCAGGAGCATGATAATAAAAATAATCTTCAAAATTTGAGGCTGTAGACAAATTGAAATACATTATTTTCGTTTTTGAGCTAATAACCAGATTTTGAATTGCAAACCAGCTTCTTATTAAATTATTTGTGAAATAGGCTTATAGTTGCAAATGTCTTCAGCGTAGCCTCTCTTAAACAAAGGTATGCCTTCAGCACAGTTGATGGCATCAGGAAAGGCTCCAGAAAAAACGCAACTACTGAAGATGTCAGTTAGGACATTTTTAAATTCATTTTTTGTTTTAGTTTTAATTCATTTACTTACGTGCTACATCAAAATACTTAAAACTAGCCTAACTATCTTAACAATTGTTCTTACATCTAACCTACTAACTTTATACGGGTACTCTAAGCTATTCTGATCTTAATTTTAAGCGTTTCAGCTTAGTCTATGTTTTTTTTTCAGTTATGAACAGTCTGTTTTTGTTTTTTGTTTAGCCAAGAAAACTGGTAAAAAACTTGGCTTAATTTATTTATCTTAACCTACCTTAACCTAGCATTAAAACTTAAAAAACTATTTTAACTATGTCACTAACATTACGGACACGTGCACCAGGGCGTATGTGTTATGTATATGCCTACCATATATAATTTATACGCCGTAGTCCACCTTTTTTTTCTTTTTGTTCTACATTTTATAAATATATATTTTTTTTTTCTTAAGTACTACCCTATAATCTATGTAAGTTGGCCACCATGGTCAACTATCGCGTCCTGTCCTGTCCTATCCTGTCTCGAGCAGAGATCGCTCTACTGAACCGGAGGAGATCCTCGTGACTGCGAGCGACATCCCGTTCGTATTGGAGTCACCTGTCCGCTGTTCGGTGTACGACAAGGAAGATGACAGGACATCCTTGTGGATCCTGTATTAAGCCACTTTTGTCGAGATATAGGAACGCTCCAGGAGGAATAAAGCCGGTGGGGCGCACTCTCGTGGTACATAACATTGGGGTAGTAAGCCCCAAAGATCAGACTGTTGGAAGAAGTCATAGCTCGTGCAATATGCCTTCTGATCAGTTTAATAATACAATTACAGGACCTCGTTAGGATAGAACTTCTTGTACTCTGACTCGGGTGTACGATACAACCGGAGACAAGTGCGAAGACACTCTCTCGAACAACCTCATCTTTTCCATCTGAGAAGGCCTCACACTGAACCACAGTGGACAACCGTAGGCCATAACTGGCCGGATGAGGGCCATGTAGCAGATTACCTTTACTCTGGTTTCAAGTTTACTGCTGTAAAACAACCCCCTTGCGACAGCAAAGGCCTTTTTAGCTTTCGCCAGAGCAATATCTATGTGTTTGTCAAAATGCGGATATCGGTCCAACCAAATGCCTAGATACGTTACAACACTTTTCACATCTAACGGCCGTCCCTGCGGGTCAACTATGCCGAACTTACGCCAGTTTATCCGCGTATCCCATGCTGCCATGTACAGCGGGGTCCTGAAAAGGATAGTTTCGCACTTCAGGAAGTTGATAACCATCCAGTCGTCGCAAAGTCGCTGAATTTGTTCGAAGTCAAGTTGCAGCAAGTTACTTATTACTTCGACCTTCGGACCTGATCTGTACGCTACTAGATCGTCGGCGTACGCAATTACGTGCGGCATGGAACCTATAAGATCTGCAGTGAATATTGAGAACAAGATCGGCGAACCAACAGCTCCCTGCTGCAGGCCATTTTTGATGTCAAAGACCGTGGTAGAAGTTACGTCGCCACTTTTCGCGACGAACTTTCTACCTATTATTATGTCATAGATCATGTATAGCAATGATTTGTTTTTGCCGAGCGTGACCAGCTTGAGGAAGATGCCCTCTAACCAAACGGTGTCGAACGCTTTCTCCAAGTCAATCAGACAAGCACCCGTGTATTGCTTTTTGTCTTTGTTCCATTGAATGTCGGATATTAAGTATATCTTTCTCTCTCACTCCTTAACTACATTTAATCCTTTTCTTACAGCGCGTAAGCCACTCTTTAGTGAAACAAGTGTTTGTTGGTTGGAACATCCGCATGGCCCCGGGGCCAAAAATGAAGCGGTCTAGCGATCACTCGGACGATCCGCCCCCCGAACCCCAGGCAAAAAAACAGATCAATTCCCCCATGTATGGATAAATTCCCTTCACTCCCTAAAAATACGTATAAGTTCATAATAATCGCTCCAAAAAGTGCCAATACGCCCCTGACTTCCTTTAGTGTCTTTGCACTCAGGAAATGGATTGATGGTATAAGTACTGAGTACGAAAACATTGCACAACTCAGGGATGGAAATATTCTCATCCTTACCAAAAACCAAAGAGTTGCAGACAGATTCCTCACCACAAACAGCCTTGGAAACCAATGCACAGTTATCATCACATTACACGACCGCCTAAACTCTTACAAAGGTATAATGTCGAGGAGCGTGAGACTATTTCCGAAATGAAACCTCAAGGAGTAGCAGATGTTTATAAATTTAAAAAAAAACGTTGAGGGCAAAGAGCGACCTACTGGGTTAATGCTCTTTACTTTCGATCTCTTCCAACCTCCTAACACTGTCGTTATCGGTTGGTATAACGCGAAAGTAAGCGAATACATTCCAAACCCTATGCGCTGCCGGAACTGCCAACTCTTAGGCCATACCAAAAACAGGTGCACAGCAAATCCATCGTGCGAAACTTGTAATTTACCGCCTCATACTCCTTTGAAATGTACACGCACAACAGTGCTAACTGCTCCTCCTCCCACCCGTCTTCAGACAGATCTTGTCCCAAATTTCAACAAATGAAAGAAATCATAACAATAAAAACAAAGAATACATTTTGTATGTCAGAGGATAAACGCCTGTACAGAGAAAGAAACCCGATTCCATCCGAGGCCTCTGAGCCATTCGCCCAAATAGTTAGACAAGCACATCATACTAAACGCAATACACCCAATTTAAAAGAGAACAACCCCTCTCCCTTACCCCAGGTAAAAAATATCGTGGCAGCAATGTCCCTCACACTCAATATTCTTCAGTGGAATATTAAATGCTTTGTGAACAATCTCGACGAGCTCAGAATTTTAGATAAAGAACACAACCTTGCAATTGTATCTCTTCAAGAGACACACTGCCCTTTTTACCATACTCCATACTTCCCAAAACATTTTGACGGTTATTTCCACAATTCAGCAAGGAACTACTCAAGCAAACAAGGTGTAGCATTACTGATAAGAAAAAACATTTCCCATAAACTGCGCTCGCTGGACTCTAACTTACAAGTTCAAGCTGTTGAATTACAACTTAAAACAATGTTTACCTATATAAACATTCCTACCCCCTAAACAAACAAAAAGGACTTAGATAACATCATCAATCAAGTCAAACTTCCAATCATTATTGGAAGTGACGTCAATGCGTGGAATACTCTATGGGGCTCACCGAACTCAAACAAGAAAGGTATCTTAATAGAAAAATTCTTTTCTGACTCTAACCTAATTCTTCTCAATGATGGCTCCCCTACCCATTTCTCTACACATAACTCTCTAACACTCGTCGATGTTACCTGTTGCTCACCTGTCCTGATCACTGTCGCATGACAGCGCGTCGCCTTGTCTGAATCCTTTTTTGACATCAAAGGTCTCGGTTAGGTCTTTACCGACCTTGATGGAGCAGCGTGCATTCTCCATCGACATCCTACACAAAAGGACGAGTTTGGTAGGCCAAAACTAGACATTGCTCTGTATAGCTCGTCTCTATAGATGCTATCATACGCGGCTTTAAAATCGATGGAAAGGTGGTGGGTATCGATTTGTTGCTCCTGGGTTTTCTCCAAAATCTGCCGCAGTGTGAATATTTGGTCGATGGTGGATTTTCCTGGCCTAAAGCCACACTGGTATGGACCGACCAGGTTGTTGACGAATGGCTTTAGGCGTTCACACAGTACGGCAGATAAGATTTTACATGCGATACTTAGGAGACTGATGCCTCTGTAGTTGGCGTAGATCGAAGGGTCTCCTTTTTTATGGATCGGGCATGTTTTCCTCCGACCATATTTTACAGATGAGTTGGTGCATGCTCCTTACCAAATCATCGCCTGCGGCTTTAAAAAGCTCGGCGGGTAAGCCGTCAGCTCCCGCAGCCTTGTTGGATTTCAGTTTAGATATGGCAATCCTCACTTCATCTGGGTCGGGTGTAGGGTATTGTTGATCTTCATCGTCCCTTTCATTGCGGTTGAATGGTTCGTTCTGCCTGACAGCGGGATTTGGTTCTTCTTCGTTGCCGTTATACAGTCCGCAGAAATGGTTTCTCCATATCCTCAGCATCGACTGTGACTCTACTACCATGTTCCCTTGATCATCCTTACAGACTTCGGTTCGGACTTTATAACCTTGACTGGTTAACTTAACTGGACATCTATAATACTGGAGGAGTGCCTTGCGTCGATCGCAATATGATCAATCTGATTGACGGTTGATTGATCAGGAGATCGCCATGTTCCTTTGTGAATATCGAGATGTGGGAATCTTGTACTGGCTACTACAACATTTCGCCCCGCAGCAAAGTCGATCAGCCTAAATCCGTTATCGGATGTGGTGTCGTGTGGGCTGTACTTTCCGACCGTACTACCAAAGATGTTCTCTTTGCCTAGCTTTGCGTTAAAATAGCCAAGGACAATTTTAATGTCGTAGCTAGGGCATTGCTCATAAGTTTTGTCAAGGAGCTCATAAAACCTCTCTTCGGTCTCGTCATCTTTCTCCTCTGTGGGGGCATGTGCGCATAAAAGGCTTATGTTGGCAAATTTACCCTGGATGCGAATTGTAGTGAAGCGCTCTTCCACGGACCACGGATTAAAAAAATCACAACTGCCAACTTAAAACACGATTGGAGCATTTACCATCATCAGTACAAAAAAACTAATAATTTCAAAACAGAAAATATGAATCTTCATTCGTTTAAGACTGCCACTGCTGCCACTCACATGTTATTCCTGCATCACCAATATCGACTTAGTACATATATTAGAAAAGTGTCCTCTATTTACGCCTATCATTAAAAGCTTATTCAAAAACATTACCATTAACGATACCCTAAAAGATGTAAATTATACAAATATTGAACTCATTTCTGAATTTTTTAGCAAAATTAACATCATTATCTAATCATTTATCAAATACAAAACCAATAGTCTCTGCAGCTAGGTTTGTATATATTGTATATTACCATGTAATTTTAATTACTTGTTAATAAATTATAGTAATACTAATATTTTCCTCAACCCATTGTTTCAGAACTCGAATGAATATCTTTTCAAAAACCTTGCTTATGCAAGGAAGAAGATTTGTCTTTGTCCCGTTTAGGGATTGGTTGCACCACAGTTGTTTTCCAGTGTGCCGGGTAATAAGCATTACTCAGCGCATGTTGTGTAAATCTGCACGGCTTCGGAAGGAAGATAGCGAATCACAATATTTGGTATAGCATCGATTCCCACCGACTTTTTCTTCTTCAACGAGTTAAAGATACCCTGAAGATCTTCTTGAGAAATCAAGATGTGATTTCCATCATTGGCGACGGCATTACTTGCCATGTTATCGTCACTGAACCTGGTAAAACCAGGATTCTCAGATCCCCATTGACTTATCTCGTTTCGGAGCTCGAAGTGGTTTAGCGAGGCTCTATGCTCCAGGTCGTAATTCGGCCTACGAACCTCGTTGACCGTATACACTCGCTGGAACACAGCACCACTTGCTTTCACCTTCTCCTGGGATCTTCAACCACGAAGAAGTCGTTGTTTAGTACTGCTCCATCTGGACCGATGCCAACTGAAGTCAGTAATTGTTCGTTATTTGTCGTTCTGGGAAGTCTAACGGCCTGAATGTCGTTTTGATCTTTCCTTCGAAATATTTTATTTGCTTGTGTGAACATACCGGGGTTGTTAGATCGTACAGCCCGGATTTTATTGCCCCAGTGCAAGCTTATAGCCAAGGTATAGTTCATACGTATTAACTGTTGGAGGTTCTTGATCTCCGACTTCAATTCCCTGACTTCCGCGTTTTGTGGATCTGTAAACCGCTTGTGCAAGAGTTTGAGTCTTGACAGCAGCCTACTTTTGTGCACGTGAAGTGTATCGATGGTAGCATTTCGATAAACATCGCTGTCATCGATTTGTCCTACCTTCGGAATAGTCTTGTCCATGGTACGTTTAATTACGTAGTCCATTTGTATGAGGTACCTGTCAACGTCTTCGTTCGTTAGGTTTCTGTTTGATGGAGGATTGATCCCACTCGAACGTAGTTGTGTGGATAACGTCCTGGAGAAGCGAGGCCAGCGGGTCTTATTGTAATTATTAGGATTCCTCTGGACATACTCCTCCAGTTCTTCCACCTCTTTTGGGAGCTGAATGGCCGCGAAGAGTCCGCAGTAACCACTCTCTTACTCAACCGCAGTTAAACAGTTTCGCGTGCGTCTTTCCACGTCTAGTATCGTCTGTCGTCTGTCGATCAGTTACAGATCCAGATAGGACCCTCATCTCGGATACGATGTTCTTTCAGTTGCAAGCACATCTAGGTTGAGCTCAATATTGTGCTCTGCCAACCAGTTATACCGTGGGGTCCCGCCGTCGTTATGCACTCTATTGCCCCATTCTCTATGCTTGGAGTTCAAATCCCCAGCAATGATATAGTAGTTTTTCTCCGAGCTCAGTCGAAGACTAGTGAAAAGACTATCGAGTTCTGAAATGAAGTTGTGATTGAGAGCAGGAGTCAGCTGCGTAGATTGTGATCACATACAACCGCTTTCCACCCTGGAGAGAAATGCGTGCAATACACGTTTCTAGCACTTGAAATCTTCTCACTTCACTGCTATACATGACCTTATTACAGAGGCCCTTTTTTGATTAAGAGAGCGACCCCGCCCCCTCGCAAAGATTGGGGCCGGTCTCTTCGAACTACGTGGTAATTCTTACACCAGAGTGTGCGCGTCTGGTTCAGCCTAGTTTCGCTGGCCATCAGCACGTCTGGATTGTGAGCTTGCATAAGGTTGCCGAGCGTTAATTTGCGTTCTGTCCTAATCAGCGAATTCACTGTCTGTTGTACCGTTCGCCTTCCTGATGCCATTTGGGCGTAGGAGACGGCCGGTGTAACAGTGGTAGCTGGAACACGGGACACTGGCCTCGCTTATACCATTTTGACTTGGTTCTTTGCCTCTATACTCTTTCTGATCTCCTGGACTTTTATCTCCCCGATAATTAGCAGGGTGCCCATTGGTCTTATAGAGTACGCATGTGAGCGTATCCCTGTCCTCGACTTTTTCCTTCCCTAAATGGCATTCCCCTGGATTGAGTTTCTGCGCATTTGACGCAGCGAGACTCCATGTTGCAGTTCGCCGCGGCATGTTCAAACCTCTGACAGCGAGCACATTGGAGTATGTGCTTCGTCTTTATTAATGTTTCCCATCTAACAGAACTGAAGCCTAAACGAGTCATTCGCCTTAGGCTCTCTATTCTACTGTCTGGGGTGACCTGAACAAGGAAGAACGAAAGTTTCCCGTTCTCCCTTTTCGTTACCGCAGTGGTGAAGGGCTTAACCCCAACGAACGTGACATCGTCGCTCTGCGCCTGGCGCAATACAGCGAGGATCTCTTCGGGATCAGTAGCAGGATCCACGCCCTTAAGGAGCATGGTCTGCATTTTCTCCCCTTTTGGGGTGTACGAAAAAAACTCGGCCCCTACCGCCGCTAGCCTTGCTTTTATAATGTGATAGTCTGCCCCTGATGAGCCGTGTACAGACATCCGTAAGGGCCCTTTATATTTCAAATAGAAGGAGTTATTGGTGGCCAACTTACACAGAATGTCGGCCTCCTTCGTCTCCAGCCCACGCCCTTAATCGGCGGCCATCTCTCCTTCTTCGTTGCAGATGGTTGCTGCTGCTGCTGCTGTTGTTGTTGTTGCTGCTTCTGCTGCTGTTGTTGTTGCTGCTGCTGTTGTTGTTGCTGCTGCTGCGGCTTCTTCTTCTTCAGTTGCTGTGTTGTTTTTGTTCTTGTTGTTGCCGCTGTTGTTGTTGCTGCTGTTGTTGCTGCTGTTGTTGCTGCTGCTGTTGTTGTTGGAGCTGCTGTTGTTGTTGGTGCTGCTGCTGTTGTTGCTGCTGCTGTTGTCGTTGCTGCTGTTGTTGTTGTGCAGCTTCCTTGGCCGCTCACCTGGCCTGTCAAACTGGTTGCAGTTTCTTCCTCCTCTTTCTCCTTTCCTACTGTGGATTTGGCTGGTGGCCTGATACACTAGCTCGGTGGCCTGATGTTTCAGGTTCAGCATTCTCACCCGTGTTTAAGAGCGCGGGCCGCTCTGCTGATTCCATCACGCCAATTGCACTATTTGCTTAGTATTTATTTTTTGTGAAATTAAAAAATGTCACTGCTTTTTTTGGGATTCGAATCCAGCACCGTGTCGTCACGGGCGATGACACTACAACTAGGCTATGGAGTTCTTATAAATTTCACTTCACATTTCGCCGAAACACGTCTGCTCTTGCTGGAGGTCTGTGAACGACTGCCATGTTGTTCTTAGATCACTCGCATTCAGGAATGAGAGGTAGAAGATTACGCAATAAGGAGTTCAATTTTCGTTCGTTCTCTTCTTTCATACGAATTGCAAGAAATAAATGTAATGTTGTTAAAGAAAAAGTTGTTTTAATATATTATTTATTGAATTAATAAAATGCTAAAACACATGCACATTTTACCCGATTGGAGTTGTTTTTTAAATTATTTTGAACAAGTAGTGAGAGGCATTCATACAGACCAACACAACTGGGTTACTCAAAAGTGAAATAATATTTTACTATTCCATTTGTATTTTCTAAAGTGTTATTAAATGTGTAATGTGTTATTTATCACATTACATTGAATAAAAGTGAGGAATAAGGGATAAGTATTTCATTGTATTTTTAAAAAAATCGTTGGAGACGAGCAAATTGTCACCATTGCATCTTTCAAAAATATCTTCAAGGTGTGTTAAACTCGAGTTTTACGTAAACTCGAGTTTAACACAAAATCCGTAGTAATAAACGAGCAACCTACTTCTAAAATCGACAAATATTTCGATGTGGCCGAGTCGTATCTAAGTCGAATTTGAAAGTGGTAGTTTAATGTTTCAAAATGAGTTTCGAACGAATTTTGCAAGATTTGGAAATTATTAATGATTCGGAAAATAATAGAACACGAAAAATATATAAAACACGATTCAATGCACTAGAGTACTACAGTGATGTCGAATTTAAGAAAAACTATAGGTAAGGTCATTTGTTTGGAAGCATACACTTCATATAAATAAGTCTTTCCATAAGATTTGACAAGGAAACCATACTTTGGATAAGAGATTTAATTAAAGACGACATTAGACCTACCAGTAACAAAAGATCACCCGTTCCACCTCTTATTATGGTATTGATTACTTTGCGGCACCTTGCAAAAGGATCCTATCAGCTCGATTCAGGTACCATCGGAGTAGTCACTGCACTGGCTGGAAAACTCCCAGATTTTATAAATTTTCGGGAAACAAATGAGGGCATCAGGGAAGTTAAAAGAAATTTGGGTTTCCTCAATGTATGGGTGCACTCAGATAAAGATAAAAAAAATCCAGGTGGGGAATTAGGAGTACGTCACCGGTGTCGGAAGGGATTTTATTCGCTAAATGTTCAAGTTTTAGTTGATTCAAGCATTTAAAGAAGACTAGAGAAGATTAACTTACCACATTCGAATTTCAAATCAAAAATCAAATTTGCAGTTTGTTATTCTGTCAAAATCCGCTCTGCTAGCTCACAATAGCAAATATGTCAGGTTTATTCACAATGATTACGTTAAATTCGAATTTGTTAAAACTGATTTATTACTACGGAAACTTAAAAGTACCTTAGCTACACCTAACAAAATTCGACTTTAGAAGCGACTTTATGATTTTCTATTACTAAGGGCCATTGTTCTTAACAAATTATTAAGTTTTCACAATTCATGAATGAAAGATATAAAACTAAGTTCAATTGCCAGTAATCGCATAAAAATCAGCTATATTTTACTCTGAAGAATTAAATTGATGCAAACTATTCATTTTATTCACGCAAGCTCCTATTACAAATATATGTCCGCTTAAAAATATGAGCATCGTGGACAAGTTCACGAATCTCCCACAAAATTCATGAATCTGCCGCCATTGTCCCATAAAATTCAGGAATCGGCCGCCATATTGGGGTGAATTGACGAACGTTGTAAAAGTATGCGTGTAATGCAAGGGAATTCCACTCCTATCACATTTTCCTCCGGTGTGGACTAGGGGCAAAAATGGCCGAAGTTGAATATATCTTTACTCATTTATTTCTGGTAGTGCGCGTGGCTTTAAACAAGGGTTGGTCATCTGGTTGTAGATGATTTCTGATCTTGATGATTTCCCTTTAACAACATTATTTCTGAAGATAATAGTACTACATGGCCGCATAAATCCTTTATTTAATTAGTCCTTTTTTAGAAATTAATAAAAACATGCACAATAACTTCTGTATATATCGCAAAAGCCCTTATCATTTGGACATCATTTCTTATTGGATTCAAATTTCTGTATAAAATATTTACCACCAAAAATGGAGGGAAATATTAGAAGAAAATGTATGTTCACGAGGTGCACGAAACTTGGGACTGGAAAATTCCTTTAAAAAACGACGTTGAGTTTGAAAATGATCAGATTCAATAAAACCATATTATCACATTATCAATACGGGATAAGAAATATAGTGTATACAGTGAAATAAAAACCATAGATATATAATATACCAAATATCGTATATATACATATACCAATAGTTCGCGCACAATAATTTGTTTGAAAAACTTGATATGACAACCACGAAGTTTATTCTAAATCACAAGCATAAAGTATAATATTGGATATAAAAAGCAGCAATGAAATTCTTGCATATTATGACTTGCACTTCTAGGCTTAATCCAAAAAAACTCAATCGTAAAAACATTAATCCTTATTACAGTAGTTTCACCGGTTTTGGTATATTTAAAATTATTATTATTATTAAAATGATTTGCATATTTAGCCGAATTTTAGCGATGTCTTATAAAAACACCAACAAGAAAAATTCTTTTAAGAACTTGTTAGATTTACGAACATTCTTCTTGGAATACTTCCATTCAAGAACATTTTTGACATTATCATGGGCGCTCTAGCCAATTTTTGACACAATTGGGGGCAAATCTTAAAAGCAACATGGCGCTGCTCTAAAGCCTTACGAAGGGTGCGTGAAAATAAAGTATTATTATTATTATTATAAGTTATTAGAATATAACTAAAATTATAAACTAATATACATATGAATATAGAGCGCTAGCTGCCGAGACCTGCGGCTCTGAAGTAATTTTAGATATCTTTGTATCCCTTTTATACCAACGTGGGTTGGGACCCACATTTTTTTTATTTTTTTTTGGAGCCTTAGCAATGTAGTTGCGGATATCCGAGATGATGGCTGTGTTCTGTTTGGGATTTTTTACCGCGTTGATAGTGGACAAACTGTCCGAGCAGATCATATATCTTCCAAACTGTTTAGCAGTTATCCATAAAGCTTTGTAGATGGCTAGGGCTTCTGCTGTGAATACGGAAGCATATGTTGGTAGTAAACCTCCAAGAATTTAAGTACCATTTTCCATGGTGACGGAAGTACTGTTGTTCTTCTTGGAACTGTCCGTAAAGCCTTTCGCTTTTAGGGATGTGGAAATGCGGAGAAACTAAGCAAGGTAAGTCTCTTTTGGGTTACTGTTCTTGTCGTGACGGGTTAGGTCCAGGATAAGTGACTCTGGCTTAGTAGCCCATGGTGGGACAGTTGCGGTTCGTTGAATGAGCATTTTCTGCGGGAGCTCCAGATTTTTTGCAATTATTGATGATTGAATGAACTCTGATGACTGAACTCTTTTTGAGTGTTTAGGTTCCTTGCTAAAGCAAAATCCCTACTAATAATGGCGTTGTTAGAGTGTAGGAGCTTTATGTAAAGCTTGGCTTTAGCGGATTCTATTCGTTCTTCTATCGTGGGAAATCCGGCTTCAACGAGGACATTTTTCATAGGGCTGGTTCGGAAGGCGTTGCTGCTACGTCGGGCAGCTTTGTGGTATGGGGCTTTGATGGTTGATTTTGGTGAGTTGCCGTAAATAAACAAACCATAGTCGAATGACTTTGAAATATTACATAATGTGTTAATATGGGTATTACATTTTTTGTTAGCTGGATAATTAACTACGTTTGCTCTGGCAGGTAGGCTTTTCTTAAGACTAATACAATGTGGTTTCCAATTTTATTTATTGTTAACAATGAGGCCTAAAATTTTTAAATTATGTACACTACTGATATTTACATTATTGATTTTTAGAGATAATGAGTCGCTGTTGCAAGACTTTTTCCGACAGATGTGCAAAGTTTTGTTTAGACCAATTTAAGATGTCTTCAATTAGTGACGTGAATAAATGATTAGTTTTACTTAGATCTATGTTTTTACTCAGCACGAAAACATCGTCTGCGTAAATGCAATGATCTAAGTGTCTGTGTTTACTAATTATCTTAGATAGTTCATCGAAGGCAACTATGAATAGAACCACTGAGAGTTGGGAGCTTTGATGTATACTATTAAAAGGGTTGAAGGGGTTGAAGAGTAATTATTATTGACTCTGACGCAAATTTTCCTATGAGTTAAGAATGAACGAATATAGTAAAAGATTTTTGATCCGATACCCCAGTCTTTGAGTTTGTTTTTTTAAAACCAAGTGGATGCCTATTTTGTCAAAAGCCTTTTCAAAATCTAGAGAAAGAATGTAAAAATCCAGATGTATTAGTGCATCAGCACATCCCTTATTTGCTCTGAAAGCTAGTTGATTCTGGCTAAGAAGATGTTTTGTTTCAATAAACCAGAGCAAGCGCTGGGCTATTATTTTTTTCTAATACCTTAGAGATGCAAGGCACGAGGGAGATATGACGATATCCTTCTATTACACCAATATCTCTCTTTGGTTTAGGAAGACGAAGAACTGTTGCTAACTTCCAATATTGGGGAATTGTACCAGTTTGTAGGATGTTGTTATAAAGAGAAATTAGTCTGGATTTTGCTATGTGTGCAAGATTTTTTAGCATGGGGTACGATATACTATCCCTACTGGGTGTTTTGCCTTTGAGTTTAGTTAGACAACGACTTCCGAGGCGGGCGTTGAATGCGATTCCATCAGGTAGGCGACCGCTTGGCAGACCCAGGACGAGGTGGTTGGACCAAGTCCAAAAACTCGCCGAGTTACGCTTGGGCATAGCTCCTGATAAGTTAGAGTCGATGGTGGAGGATCGAGTTGCCTGGAGATCTCTCGTGCGTGGTTTACCCCCGCGACCCTTTAGTGGATCATGCGGGTCAGAAGATGATGATGATGATGATAAACAACATTCTAGTTCTATTAGGGTAATGTCTGATTCTATGCGTCTGGCATGGGCTGATAATGAGTTGGACACGATTGAGCAGGATAAAGCTAATTGTTTTTCTGTTCTGAAGCCAGGGGGGAAATTATCATCTCTAGAGTCATTTGACCATCTATTAGCACAATAGTTACTTATTTCCTGAGGAGAAGTTCTTGTTCCCTGAGGTGTTGTGATTGAGTTAATGGAGTGTGGAACAGCATTACCACTAAGGCTACGAATACAATGCCAGATTTTTTCTGGTGTCGTGTTGGGGTTTATGGCAGATGTGAACTCATACAAGCTTTTAGCTTTGCTCTCCTTGACTTCACGACGAAATTTTGCATTAGCCTTTTTGTAGGCCTTTTTGTAGGTAATTTGTTGTAGTGGGATGTCTTTTGAAAAGTTTCCATGCAGACTGCTTTTCCATACGTAGAGTTGCTAAGAGGGGTCTCCACCATGGCACTGTTCGTTTCTGGCTGCTCGGGATGGTTTGTGGGATGGAAACATTTGCGGCTGTTCTTATAACTTTGTGTAACGTCGCGGCCTCTTTATTTATGTTTGCTGAAGTAGCTTTATCAGACAAGTTATCTAAGATGAGCTTGTTGTAACAAGCCCAGTTAGCCTTGTCTGTACAGAATTTTGGGTTAAGTGGTATTTTCCAGCTACCAAAAAAACTGTTGTTAAAAATGACCCATTAAAATTATTTAACCAAAATAATATCTTCCTTGTTGGTGGCGATGTAAATTGTAGGCATAGGGCATGGGGTTGTCAAAGAGCAAATCCTTGGGGAAATATTCTCCACGATCTCTCTCTCACACGACCTATCACTGTTCTGTTTCCTCCCACTCCAACATATGTCCCTACAAATTGTCGTTTTAATCCTTCTGTTCTTGATGTCTTTGTTACAAATGTTCCTAGTAATATTACTCAACCTATTGCTATAAATGACCTTAGTTCTGACCAATTCGGTCACTTGTCAAATCCTTCGATGTGGAGAAATAAGAGCGGAGTATATTCTAGATATTAAGAACGCTAATTGGGCTGTTTACAAGAAAGAAATTAATCTAAAACTGAGAATACTCCAATGAACCTAGACAATATTTCAGTATCTCAGTTGAAAATGATGTTCCAAAAGTTAAAAAAAAACATTTTCTCCTAAAATTCCCCAGCAGGTTTTGGATCTTATAAGACTGAGGAATAAATGCAGGCGACCGAGAGATACCGTCAGCCATGTTTTAGATATCAAACCACAGTATCTAAATAATTTGATATCTAAACAAATCTTAGAGTTCCGCAATAAAGAATGGAACAACAAATTAAAAAGCCTTGAGAAAAATGCCAACCTCTTTTGGAACGTTATTAAAGTTACAAGGAAAAAAAGCAGACATTTGCCATTGCTCAAAAACTCGTCGAACATGTTCTTTACGGACTCAGAGAAAGCAAATGTACTTGCACAAACTTTTGCTGATAACCACCAGAAATCTTGGCCACAAGGTGACATGGTGAAAAATACTATCCGAAATTTCTTTTCTAATGGCTCCAACCAAAATCCTGCTGAAATCTTTGTAAAAAAAGATGATATTGAATTTTTTATCAGTAGCATAAAAATCCGTAAAACAGGTGGTCTTGATTTCATAAGAAATGTTTATATCAAACAACTCCCGAGAAGTGGTAGGAAATTCTTAGCTTTCCTCATAAATTCTTGTCTGAAGATGATGTATTTTCCTGACAGATAAAAGCTAGCTAAAATAGTTCCCATTATAAAAGCTGGTAAGCCTCCTGATAATCCCAACAGCTATAGGCCAATAAGCCTCCTTAGTAATCTTAGCAAGATTTATGAGAAAGTTCTCAAAGAAAAAATGTTAAAACATATCTGTGATAATAATATATATCTAAATTAACAATTCGGATTTAGATCTCACCACAGCTCAACGCATCAGGTGTTAAGGATATGTAATCATGTTAAAACGAATCGTGCATTAGGCAAATCAACTGGATTGATTTTCCTCGATATCGAAAAAGCCTTTGACACAGTATGGCATGATGGTCTTTTGTACAAATTAATACATTTTCGTTTTCCGGCGTACATTTGTAAAATTGTCCAAAGTTTCTTGTATCATCGTCGCTTTTGTGAATATTGCTGTCTCTGAACCAATTTATTTCAATTCTGGTGTCCCACAAGGTTCAGTCTTTGCTCCTGTTTTGTACAATACTTATTTATCTGATTTGCCCACTTTGCCCGACTGTCATAGCGCAATATTTGCTGATTTCAGTTCACACGAATTTCCTCCCATTATTGAGAGAAATCTTGTTAATGGGATCGAAATAGTACAAAAATATCTTAGCAAATGGAAGATTAATTAATTAAAAAGAAAGCTCTGCTTTCTTCCCAGCGGACATTTGCAACTAAATGGAATAGCTTTAAATTAGGAGTCCTCAGTAAGGTATTTACAGATACATCTAGATACAAAATTAACGTTCAACGAACATGTCAGTCAAACAATAAAAAAGGTTGGGATTGCGATCAAAATGCTCTACCCCTTTATAAATAGAAAATCATTACTCTCATTTGAAAATAAGATGATAATCTATAAGGTTATTTTTCAGGCAATTATGCTATATGGATGTCAAGTTTGGGGAGACTATGTCCAATGCCATATTAAGCGTCTGCAAGTATGACAAAATAAGGTACTTAAAATGATGTTGAATTTACCATGGTTTCACTCAACTTTAAATCTTCACAGAAAAGCGAATGTTGAATTGATCGCTGAAAGAATACAAAAACTGAAAATAAAATTCCAAGAACGCTGTAGTTTTGTTGATAATCCTCTCATTCATAACTTGAGTGTCACATAATTCTGTATGAACTTACTTAATTGTAATATTATTATTTTTTTTGTTTATATTCATTTGTAAATGTACTAAATCATTTATATATTCTATCGTTTAATTTATTTACTTATTTATTTATTTATTTATTTATTTATTTATTTATTCATTTATTTATTTATTTTATTTATTTATTTTATTTATATATTTATTTATTTTAATTATTTACTTACTTACTAACCTTTCTTTTTTTTCCCTTTCATTGGAGGTTTTTTCCTTCGCATTTTCCGCCAAATTACTATAAATTATTTAATTTGTCTTTCTTTTTATACAGAATTATAAATGTTTTAGAAGAAAGATATTATAGTATCACATCTCTAAATTGTAACATGTGCGGTAACAAGTACCTTTGTACAAACCATTATACGAAATAAAATGATCTATCTTTATCTTATCTTTATGGAAATACCCTATGAATCCTCGAGGTATATGTGGTGAATAGGAGTAAGCGCAGTGTGTTTCTTGTAGTGACACAACCCATGGAAGCTGTTCTTTAATTAAAAGATTTAATTCGTCGTAATTGTTAACGAAGCCTTTTATGTTCCATTGAAGGACTTTACAGGTGTTATTGGTTTGTAGTCTGAGTCGCCTGAGTTCAGACGATCCCGTCCCCATCTCCAGCGGTATGGGCCACGACCCGAGCAATGGCGAAATGTGAGTGTGGTTATTGATTAACATCTGCATCAGGTGGGTTAATAAAGTAAGAATGGTTGTTGATTCAATTTTTTGTGGTAGTGTTTAGAGGGGAGTCGGAAGAAGAGAGATTGTCAGACATTGGAGTTGATGGAGACGAAAGTGGGCGGTTTTGTTTCGATGTGTTGTTGGTTTTTGATGCTGATGAAGTAGAAGGTTTAGAAATTATTAAATTAGTTGTTGTATTAGAGGGATTGGACGTTGATGTTATTTTATTGTTGGCTATTTCAAGGGATGGGTTGTTGGTAGCGGTGAGTGAAAGTGCCATGGGGGCGGCGTATTGAGTAGGACGTTTTAAGGGTCCAGCTGTTATGGCAGGTTGCTTGGTTTTCTCAGCATAGGTGTGATTGGAGTGTGAAGGGTGTGCTTGGTTGTATGTTCGCTTGGCTTCTGCCGTACTACACTTGTTTTTAGTTTTGATTTTAAGTATCTCTTTATTCTGTAGATATTTTGGACATGACTCACCGATCACACCTTGCGACTTCATCTCAGATACAATTTCGCTATCTACAATGTTGATCAAACAAGGGGCGTATACAATTCCCTTGCAAGAATTCAAATTAGCATGTAGTTTAGCAATTACAGGGCATTGGTTCGCGATATTTGTTATACGCAGGAATTTGTCCGCCACCCTTTGTGATTTTGCTAGAATGAGGATGTTAATGTTGTCAACTGAGAAATGCTCCCATATTCTGTACTTATGGCATCTATGGCCTTATTTAATACGAGGATGCTTACTGATGGAAGAGGTATTTTTTCATCCGCCGCCGATATACATAAGTACGAATCTGCGGTTTTTGGGATTAGTGTTAGAGGGGAGGGAAGGGAACTCTTCCAAAGTTGATGTTTGTGCCCGGGTTTTATTTTATTAGACCCCGGTGTCATGATGTATGTAGGGAAAATTCCTGTACGCGCTGGAAGTAAGAACACGCGGTTGCCAAAAAAAAAAAGTAAACAGCCAAAGAGTGAGCGAGAGGAGAATACTACTCTAATAAGAGTGGACTGAAAAGAAAGTGTCCGCGTTGTTGACCAGAAATCATGTACACCGAGATAGTCGGCTTTCCAGTGGAAACCCCCTTGCCCATCGCGTTTCACCACGATTTTGCTGTAAACGCACGCATACTACTTTATTTTCGCACATACTTCTTAACCCTTTAGAGCAGCACCATGTTGCTTTTAAGATTTGCCCCCAATAGTGTCAAAAATTAGCGAGAGTGCCTATGACAGAGATGAAGTATTAAAGAGATAGTCAACTTCTACCTCTCTTGGCCCTTGATTTTATCTGACAACGTTTTTTATAAAATGTTCACAGGCAGTGTTTGTGAAAACGATTGATCAGAGAGCAACTGCAGGCTGCTCTAAAGCCTTAAGAAGTGTGCGTGAAAATAAAGTAGTAGGCGTGAGTTTGGAGCAAGGGCGTGCGATTGGCAAGGGGTTTTCCACTGGAATGACGACTATCTCGGTGTACATGATTTCTGGCCTATGATAATGTCAAGAATGCTCATGATTGGAAGTTTTCCAATGAGAATGTTCGGATAAAGGATTTATGCGGCCATGTAGTACAATTATCTTCAGAAATAATGTTATTAAAGGGAAATCATCAACATCAGAAATCATCTACAACCAGATGTCCAACACGGGTTTGAGTGTTTACTAAAACACAATCTTGTCCATCTCAGATTTTGCTCTAAAGTCACGCACACTACTGACAGCTTTTTTTTATTTTCGCAGACAGGGCTTGTGAATACGAGTGATCTAAGAACAACATAGCTCTGCTCTACAGCCTTACGAAGTGTGCGTGAAAATAAAGTAGTATGGGTGCGTTTAGAGCAAAATCAGTAATATCAAGCAAATCAAATCCACCTCGATAAATTTAGGTGGGAGTAATCAGCTGTTCGCTTAGGTCACACGTATTTACAAGCCTATGCCTGTGAAATGTTATAAAACACGCTGTCAAATGAAATCTAGGGGGAAGAGACGAGGAAGTTGGCTATCTCTTTAATACTTCATCTCTGTTGTTAACGCTACGAGAGCTGGACGGAGACTGGAAAATAAAGTAGTATGCATGCGTTTAGAGCAAAATCGTGGTGAAACGTGATTGGCAAGGGGTTTTCCACTGGAAAGACGACTATCTCGGTGTACATGATTTCTGTTTTATATCGTGTGAAAGTTTTACGCAGTGTTCTCTTTATTGGCTATAAAATTTGTGCTCTATTTATTAATTATTGGTTACGATTAAAAATGCAAATTTCCACAATCTATCTTTGTTCTTTGACATTCGCTTTGACTAGTATTGTAATTGGAAATGCATTTTCCAAAAAGAAACAATTTTACCCATCAGTTGTCTACGTTACAAAATCGAATACTTCGATGGCAGTGAGTGCATTTCATGTTATTTCAATGTTTTTCTCTTATTTTGTTCAAAGCTCATAACAAAAACTATTTTTACTGTTGTACATTTTTAACTGGCCCTGAAAATGTTCTTCAAGCACATATGTATACACTGAGTTAAAAAAGTTTCAATATAAGTAACATCTTTTTTTATACATATTAATTGAGAAAAATGTGTAAAACAAGTACATAAATAGTTCAAGGAAATACTTATTTACCCCTATTGCGATAGTCGCTTTTATTAAACGACATTTCTCCCTTTTTCTGCCGAGTCACTTTTTAGACGTTCAAGTGTCAGTATTATAGGCCAAATCGCAATAGCGCGTTCGGTCGGTCGGGCTTTCATAGGCGTTGGTACGAGTTTTATCGAGTATACGAGAATGTTATGTCAAATCGCGATACACTCAGATTTCCATATAGAAATAGAACGCGCGCGTTTCACGCTACAAATGTTCTGAAATACATGTTACAAGAAAAAAATATGCAATTACTGCAAATAAAATCCCTAAAAAAATGAATTGCTTACTCAAATAGTCACCAAGTACACAAATAGTTGGTCAACCCGCCAAAAATGAGCAGTGATGAGTGAATAAAAAAAAAAATCACTCGGGTGAGTAGATAGTAGCTCCACCTAGAACTTTGTGCTCTGGCTAACGATATTACGGTCTGTAAAGCTTCAACGCCCGACCGTTGTATTGTGATTTATCCAATGCATTTACGTGTATTTTACTAAAAATATCATAGCCTGATTGCTCGAACGCGCTATTGCGATAAAAATAAAACAAATATAAACAAAAGACGTGTACACTTCTTGATATGAAAAACAGATGAACATTGAATTATCAATTTTTTTATCGACAAAAATCTCAACAAAACATTTTAACTATCCTAATTAACGATTTTAAATTGTCTATCCGCGATTCAGTCATTCTATCCGCGAACTGTCAAGCTAAAAACGCAATACCCAAATAGGCATAACGCCATCCACAAATTTAGGACCAACAAATTCGTAATGAAATGTCAGTTTTCATAAATTCTACTCTGCAAATGAAAAAACTCCATATGAATGAGGTGTCAGTGTTTGCGAAATCGCAACCACATATGAATGGCGAGTTACAATAGGTCTGTTCCAATGCTGTCAAAAGCCATTCCATTTGGTGATTTTTTCATAGTTTTCACAGAAGAGAATGCTCATAAGAGAGTAACAAATTTCCCCACCCTGCGAGTTTCTGTGGGCAGGAAACTGAAGACTTTCGAATTCAGAATGAAAAAAACGACATTTCATATGTCAATTTTCAAGTATTTCTGAAGTTTCTCGCAAAGAGAGACTTCCCCCAATCCTGACAATTTGCTCAACTATGAATTTCTGTCTTAAAGGCCAGTCGTTTTCGATCCACATGCATTCCACATAAACAACAGACAAATTCAGTAGACATTTGAAAGAAATGTCGAATTGTGAATATAAAAATAAGGAATAGTATTGCACTTTTTGTGGTAAGTAATATTAATGATGAGAGGGAAGAAAGCGAAAAAATCATGTTAATAAGAGAAAGGAGAAGAAATTGCTTCTCATACTTTAATTTTCTCAGCCGTTGGCGAAACTCCTCTTCGGGAGTTGGTTGCTAAAGCATGGTTCTTTTCCATTAACTGCACTAATAGTGCAAATTTTTTCCCGATTTGTTATCTTCCGCCTTTAGTAATAACAATAAAAACTAATTAAAAAAAGGAAACAAAAACAAAGCCTTACATTTTATTTGTATGCACACAGCTGTCGTTTGAAAAAAATGTCAGCGCCGAATAGTATCGTAGTACTCGTCGCTTATTTGAACTTAAACGAGAGTTACAATAGCCGTGTTTTTTTGAGATACTCAGAAAGCTGAGTAGGAAAATTTCAACGCAAAGCAACAACACCTACTGAAACTTTTACTGAAAGATAATTCTGCCTGCAGCCTCTACTTAATGTTGTGCGTTGAATAATCACAAGCAAATGTGGAATTAGGCGAACAAAATGTTTCTTAAAAGTTGGTAGCATCGATCATTTGACACACAACAAAAAGGGAAATGAGTAAATAAACAAACATTTCACAAGAACTAACCTTTTTTGTTTACGTTTGATGGACAGTGAGAGTAGTATTTTGACATTAACGTAATCACACGCACACATTCTTAAAGCAAACAAAAAACCTGAGTAAAGAGCGTTTTTTCAGAACTCACTGTTCTTTTTCAGTATCTCAAAAAAAACACGCCTAATAACGACGAGTGACATTTGTCGGTAGGTAGGTAGGTAGCAGAAATGAAGTAGTATAGTGATAGCCCCCCTTTCCCCTAAAATTTTTTTGACAGCGTTTTTTTTATAACATTTTCACCGACGCGGGGCAGGAGAATACGTGTGAGCTTTCCGAACAGCTGATTGCCTTCCCCTCCAAGCTACCGAGGTGAATTTTTTTAATTTAACAATTTTAAAGCTCTGCTCTTTCTAAAAGTACTGTGCTGGTTGCAGTCACGCCTTGTTTTTACACGTTTATTTTCTGGGCGTCGAATCATTGCCGAATCATATGAAATTAAACGCATAAATATACATTATATTTATATTTTATTTCTTTCGTTACATTCATTAACTATTTATTAACTCTATTTACAAAATATTTTATTGTTGTTTAATTGTAGGTAAACATTAAGAATTAGTCTTTTATTTTCTGTAGTATACCAATTAATAACATAAACCGTAAACATATACCGTTGGCCTGATACAATATATGCAAATACTTACAATCTTATCGTTGATATTTAATTTAATACATTTTCAGGAAAAAATTTTATATTTTCAGACGATAAAACTTTTAATAAAATCTAGAATTTGGATTTGTGATTATAATTCACGAACACTTCCCAATTATATAATTGTTGATGAATGTCAAATTCACGAATTCTGTGGGCAATTCATGAATTTTGACTTTGTTGAGGGCAGAAATCATCACAAATCAGCCGCTATTTTCGTGGGGTAGGGATTTTTGTAAACAAGTGTGCCTGAATATGAGACAATGTTCGATGAATTGTAAACAACTGTCAAAAATTCGTGAATAACCGTCAAAAATTAGGTGAATATGCGTCAAATTCGTCGATAGAGTAGGGGGCAATCAGCTGTGAAGTCGGCTATCTCTATACTCCCTTATTTTTTTTGTATTTTGCATTTGCTTTATTTTTAGATAATTATATCAAATTCATCTAACAATTCGCAAAATTTAATAATAAGATCTTAGTATTACCATAACTATATTATATAAAAATAAATTAAGACATTCTGTTTCACTTACAAGTGTAATAAAAAAGTACTGAAGCCACCTCATGTAAATAAATTAAGACATTCTGTTTCACTTACAAGTGTAATAAAAAAGTACTGAAGCCACCTATTAATTTAGTGGGGTAGGCAAATAATAATAACAATAATTTATTTTTTTTACATAATATAAAGTCACCAACATGGCGTGGAAAGAATAGTCGAAAAAAATAGTCCAAATAAGTATCTTCAAAAAGCAATGGAGGAAGTAAGAGAAAAAGACAAATTACCAAAAAACCAGCAACATTACTTCAGAACATCAAAAGTAGTTCATTCAATACCAACATAGTTGAAATTGAATAGCCAGTTTGTTATACTTTTAATAAAATTTGTTTTTGTTGAAATAGCTCTGATTTAATACGAAACTTTATTAAACAATCGACATAAAGAAACACTATAAACATTACGATAAGCAGTGGTACGCGCAAAAGGAACGGTAACCATGTTCGAATAGTTACCACGTAGATTATGATTAGAGATTAAGCGAAAGTTTCGGCTACCAGACCGCTAATTTCAACATATTAAAACAATGACAAGAAACTAGGATGCCTAGCAGGTTTTCTACATATCTTTCTTAAAATGTGTTTTTGTAAAACTAAAATTGGTTGAATTTTGTTACGATAAGCTCCTCCCCAACACGTAATTCCATGCTGAAGTTTGGATTGATATATACCAAAATAAATTTTTTTAGAAGCTTTGTAGAACATACAGCTTACACATCTAGATATTATACCTTAATGTGTAAGCTCTCGAACTAAATGAAAAATAAAATAAAATAAAAAAAATACATTTTGCAAATAGTAGAAATGTTTAAGGGTAGAATACAAATATTTCCTCAGCGATTCAGTGTGTTGCGAGAAAGTCATAATGGGATCTATAACCATGCCAAGATATTTAAATCCCTGTCTCTGTCTCTATTCGAAAACAGTTGTCACTACAATTCTGTGTGTAACTTAAAGTGGATGCAGGGTAGCTACAGTTAAATAATTTGAATTTTCAACATTCAGGAGCATGATAATAAAAATAATCTTCAAAATTTGAGGCTGTAGACAAATTGAAATACATTATTTTCGTTTTTGAGCTAATAACCAGATTTTGAATTGCAAACCAGCTTCTTATTAAATTATTTGTGAAATAGGCTTATAGTTGCAAATGTCTTCAGCGTAGCCTCTCTTAAACAAAGGTATGCCTTCAGCACAGTTGATGGCATCAGGAAAGGCTCCAGAAAAAACGCAACTACTGAAGATGTCAGTTAGGACATTTTTAAATTCATTTTTTGTTTTAGTTTTAATTCATTTACTTACGTGCTACATCAAAATACTTAAAACTAGCCTAACTATCTTAACAATTGTTCTTACATCTAACCTACTAACTTTATACGGGTACTCTAAGCTATTCTGATCTTAATTTTAAGCGTTTCAGCTTAGTCTATGTTTTTTTTTCAGTTATGAACAGTCTGTTTTTGTTTTTTGTTTAGCCAAGAAAACTGGTAAAAAACTTGGCTTAATTTATTTATCTTAACCTACCTTAACCTAGCATTAAAACTTAAAAAACTATTTTAACTATGTCACTAACTTTACGGACACGTGCACCAGGGCGTATGTGTTATGTATATGCCTACCATATATAATTTATACGCCGTAGTCCACCTTTTTTTTCTTTTTGTTCTACATTTTATAAATATATATTTTTTTTTTCTTAAGTACTACCCTATAATCTATGTAAGTTGGCCACCATGGTCAACTATCGCGTCCTGTCCTGTCCTATCCTGTCTCGAGCAGAGATCGCTCTACTGAACCGAAGGAGATCCTCGTGACTGCGAGCGACATCCCGTTCGTATTGGAGTCACCTGTCCGCTGTTCGGTGTACGACAAGGAAGATGACAGGACATCCTTGTGGATCCTGTATTAAGCCACTTTTGTCGAGATATAGGAACGCTCCAGGAGGAATAAAGCTGGTGGGGCGCACTCTCGTGGTACATAACATTGGGGTAGTAAGCCCCAAAGATCAGACTGTTGGAAGAAGTCATAGCTCGTGCAATATGCCTTCTGATCAGTTTAATAATACAATTACAGGACCTCGTTAGGATAGAACTTCTTGTACTCTGACTCGGGTGTACGATACAACCGGAGACAAGTGCGAAGACACTCTCTCGAACAACCTCATCTTTTCCATCTGAGAAGGCCTCACACTGAACCACAGTGGACAACCGTAGGCCATAACTGGCCGGATGAGGGCCATGTAGCAGATTACCTTTACTCTGGTTTCAAGTTTACTGCTGTAAAACAACCCCCTTGCGACAGCAAAGGCCTTTTTAGCTTTCGCCAGAGCAATATCTATGTGTTTGTCAAAATGCGGATATCGGTCCAACCAAATGCCTAGATACGTTACAACACTTTTCACATCTAACGGCCGTCCCTGCGGGTCAACTATGCCGAACTTACGCCAGTTTATCCGCGTATCCCATGCTGCCATGTACAGCGGGGTCCTGAAAAGGATAGTTTCGCACTTCAGGAAGTTGATAACCATCCAGTCGTCGCAAAGTCGCTGAATTTGTTCGAAGTCAAGTTGCAGCAAGTTACTTATTACTTCGACCTTCGGACCTGATCTGTACGCTACTAGATCGTCGGCGTACGCAATTACGTGCGGCATGGAACCTATAAGATCTGCAGTGAATATTGAGAACAAGATCGGCGAACCAACAGCTCCCTGCTGCAGGCCATTTTTGATGTCAAAGACCGTGGTAGAAGTTACGTCGCCACTTTTCGCGACGAACTTTCTACCTATTATTATGTCATAGATCATGTATATCAATGATTTGTTTTTGCCGAGCGTGACCAGCTTGAGGAAGATGCCCTCTAACCAAACGGTGTCGAACGCTTTCTCCAAGTCAATCAGACAAGCACCCGTGTATTGCTTTTTGTCTTTGTTCCATTGAATGTCGGATATTAAGTATATCTTTCTCTCTCACTCCTTAACTACATTTAATCCTTTTCTTACAGCGCGTAAGCCACTCTTTAGTGAAACAAGTGTTTGTTGGTTGGAACATCCGCATGGCCCCGGGGCCAAAAATGAAGCGGTCTAGCGATCACTCGGACGATCCGCCCCCCGAACCCCAGGCAAAAAAACAGATCAATTCCCCCATGTATGGATAAATTCCCTTCACTCCCTAAAAATACGTATAAGTTCATAATAATCGCTCCAAAAAGTGCCAATACGCCCCTGACTTCCTTTAGTGTCTTTGCACTCAGGAAATGGATTGATGGTATAAGTACTGAGTACGAAAACATTGCACAACTCAGGGATGGAAATATTCTCATCCTTACCAAAAACCAAAGAGTTGCAGACAGATTCCTCACCACAAACAGCCTTGGAAACCAATGCACAGTTATCATCACATTACACGACCGCCTAAACTCTTACAAAGGTATAATGTCGAGGAGCGTGAGACTATTTCCGAAATGAAACCTCAAGGAGTAGCAGATGTTTATAAATTTAAAAAAAAACGTTGAGGGCAAAGAGCGACCTACTGGGTTAATGCTCTTTACTTTCGATCTCTTCCAACCTCCTAACACTGTCGTTATCGGTTGGTATAACGCGAAAGTAAGCGAATACATTCCAAACCCTATGCGCTGCCGGAACTGCCAACTCTTAGGCCATACCAAAAACAGGTGCACAGCAAATCCATCGTGCGAAACTTGTAATTTACCGCCTCATACTCCTTTGAAATGTACACGCACAACAGTGCTAACTGCTCCTCCTCCCACCCGTCTTCAGACAGATCTTGTCCCAAATTTCAACAAATGAAAGAAATCATAACAATAAAAACAAAGAATACATTTTGTATGTCAGAGGATAAACGCCTGTACAGAGAAAGAAACCCGATTCCATCCGAGGCCTCTGAGCCATTCGCCCAAATAGTTAGACAAGCACATCATACTAAACGCAATACACCCAATTTAAAAGAGAACAACCCCTCTCCCTTACCCCAGGTAAAAAATATCGTGGCAGCAATGTCCCTCACACTCAATATTCTTCAGTGGAATATTAAATGCTTTGTGAACAATCTCGACGAGCTCAGAATTTTAGATAAAGAACACAACCTTGCAATTGTATCTCTTCAAGAGACACACTGCCCTTTTTACCATACTCCATACTTCCCAAAACATTTTGACGGTTATTTCCACAATTCAGCAAGGAACTACTCAAGCAAACAAGGTGTAGCATTACTGATAAGAAAAAACATTTCCCATAAACTGCGCTCGCTGGACTCTAACTTACAAGTTCAAGCTGTTGAATTACAACTTAAAACAATGTTTACCTATATAAACATTCCTACCCCCTAAACAAACAAAAAGGACTTAGATAACATCATCAATCAAGTCAAACTTCCAATCATTATTGGAAGTGACGTCAATGCGTGGAATACTCTATGGGGCTCACCGAACTCAAACAAGAAAGGTATCTTAATAGAAAAATTCTTTTCTGACTCTAACCTAATTCTTCTCAATGATGGCTCCCCTACCCATTTCTCTACACATAACTCTCTAACACTCGTCGATGTTACCTGTTGCTCACCTGTCCTGATCACTGTCGCATGACAGCGCGTCGCCTTGTCTGAATCCTTTTTTGACATCAAAGGTCTCGGTTAGGTCTTTACCGACCTTGATGGAGCAGCGTGCATTCTCCATCGACATCCTACACAAAAGGACGAGTTTGGTAGGCCAAAACTAGACATTGCTCTGCATAGCTCGTCTCTATAGATGCTATCATACGCGGCCTTAAAATCGATGGAAAGGTGGTGGGTATCGATTTGTTGCTCCTGGGTTTTCTCCAAAATCTGCCGCAGTGTGAATATTTGGTCGATGGTGGATTTTCCTGGCCTAAAGCCACACTGGTATGGACCGACCAGGTTGTTGACGAATGGCTTTAGGCGTTCACACAGTACGGCAGATAAGATTTTACATGCGATACTTAGGAGACTGATGCCTCTGTAGTTGGCGTAGATCGAAGGGTCTCCTTTTTTATGGATCGGGCATGTTTTCCTCCGACCATATTTTACAGATGAGTTGGTGCATGCTCCTTACCAAATCATCGCCTGCGGCTTTAAAAAGCTCGGCGGGTAAGCCGTCAGCTCCCGCAGCCTTGTTGGATTTCAGTTTAGATATGGCAATCCTCACTTCATCTGGGTCGGGTGTAGGGTATTGTTGATCTTCATCGTCCCTTTCATTGCGGTTGAATGGTTCGTTCTGCCTGACAGCGGGATTTGGTTCTTCTTCGTTGCCGTTATACAGTCCGCAGAAATGGTTTCTCCATATCCTCAGCATCGACTGTGACTCTACTACCATGTTCCCTTGATCATCCTTACAGACTTCGGTTCGGACTTTATAACCTTGACTGGTTAACTTAACTGGACATCTATAATACTGGAGGAGTGCCTTGCGTCGATCGCAATATTATCAATCTGATTGACGGTTGATTGATCAGGAGATCGCCATGTTCCTTTGTGAATATCGAGATGTGGGAATCTTGTACTGGCTACTACAACATTTCGCCCCGCAGCAAAGTCGATCAGCCTAAATCCGTTATCGGATGTGGTGTCGTGTGGGCTGTACTTTCCGACCGTACTACCAAAGATGTTCTCTTTGCCTAGCTTTGCGTTAAAATAGCCAAGGACAATTTTAATGTCGTAGCTAGGGCATTGCTCATAAGTTTTGTCAAGGAGCTCATAAAACCTCTCTTCGGTCTCGTCATCTTTCTCCTCTGTGGGGGCATGTGCGCATAAAAGGCTTATGTTGGCAAATTTACCCTGGATGCGAATTGTAGTGAAGCGCTCTTCCACGGACCACGGATTAAAAAAATCACAACTGCCAACTTAAAACACGATTGGAGCATTTACCATCATCAGTACAAAAAAACTAATAATTTCAAAACAGAAAATATGAATCTTCATTCGTTTAAGACTGCCACTGCTGCCACTCACATGTTATTCCTGCATCACCAATATCGACTTAGTACATATATTAGAAAAGTGTCCTCTATTTACGCCTATCATTAAAAGCTTATTCAAAAACATTACCATTAACGATACCCTAAAAGATGTAAATTATACAAATATTGAACTCATTTCTGAATTTTTTAGCAAAATTAACATCATTATCTAATCATTTATCAAATACAAAACCAATAGTCTCTGCAGCTAGGTTTGTATATATTGTATATTACCATGTAATTTTAATTACTTGTTAATAAATTATAGTAATACTAATATTTTCCTCAACCCATTGTTTCAGAACTCGAATGAATATCTTTTCAAAAACCTTGCTTATGCAAGGAAGAAGATTTGTCTTTGTCCCGTTTAGGGATTGGTTGCACCACAGTTGTTTTCCAGTGTGCCGGGTAATAAGCATTACTCAGCGCATGTTGTGTAAATCTGCACGGCTTCGGAAAGAAGATAGCGAATCACAATATTTGGTATAGCATCGATTCCCACCGACTTTTTCTTCTTCAACTAGTTAAAGATACCCTGAAGATCTTCTTGAGAAATCAAGATGTGATTTCCATCATTGGCGACGGCATTACTTGCCATGTTATCGTCACTGAACCTGGTAAAACCAGGATTCTCAGATCGCCATTGACTTATCTCGTTTCGGAGCTCGAAGTGGTTTAGCGAGGCTCTATGCTCCAGGTCGTAATTCGGCCTACGAACCTCGTTGACCGTATACACTCGCTGGAACACAGCACCATTTGCTTTCACCTTCTCCTGGGATCTTCAACCACGAAGAAGTCGTTGTTTAGTACTGCTCCATCTGGACCGATGCCAACTGAAGTCAGTAATTGTTCGTTATTTGTCGTTCTGGGAAGTCTAACGGCCTGAATGTCGTTTTGATCTTTCCTTCGAAATATTTTATTTGCTTGTGTGAACATACCGGGGTTGTTAGATCGTACAGCCCGGATTTTATTGCGCCAGTGCAAGCTTATAGCCAAGCTATAGTTCATACGTATTAACTGTTGGAGGTTCTTGATCTCCGACTTTAATTCCCTGAGTTCCGCGTTTTGTGGATCTGTAAACCGCTTGTGCAAGAGTTTGAGTCTTGACAGCAGCCTACTTTTGTGCACGTGAAGTGCATCGATGGTAGCATTTCGATAAACATCGCTGTCATCGATTTGTCCTACCTTCGGAATAGTCTTGTCCATGGTACGTTTAATTACGTAGTCCATTTGTATGAGGTACCTGTCAACGTCTTCGTTCGTTAGGTTTCTGTTTGATGGAGGATTGATCCCACTCGAACGTAGTTGTGTGGATAACGTCCTGGAGAAGCGAGGCCAGCGGGTCTTATTGTAATTATTAGGATTCCTCTGGATATACTCCTCCAGTTCTTCCACCTCTTTTGGGAGCTGAATGGCCGCGAAGAGTCCGCAGTGACCGTACTCAACCGCAGTTAAACAGTTTCGCGTGCGTCTTTCCACGTCTAGTATCGTTTGTCGTCTGTCGATCAGTTACAGATCCAGATAGGACCCTCATCTCGGATACGATGTTCTTTCAGTTGCAAGCACATCTAGGTTGAGCTCAATATTGTGCTCTGCCAACCAGTTATACCGTGGGGTCCCGCCGTCGTTATGCACTCTATTGCCCCATTCTCTATGCTTGGAGTTCAAGTCCCCAGCAATGATATAGTAGTTTTCCTCCAAGCTCAGTCGAAGACTAGTGAAAAGAGTATCGAGTTCTGAAATGAAGTTGTGATTGAGGGCGGGATTGTCGGCTGCGTAGATTGTGATCACAACAACCGCTTTCCACCCTGTAGAGGAATACGTGCAATACACTTTCAAGCACTTGAAATCTTCGCACTTCACTGCTATACATGACTTTGTGACATAGGTCTTTTTTAATTAAGAGAGCAACCCCGCCCCTCGCAAGGATTCGGGCCGGTCTCTTCGAACTACATGGTAATTCTTGTACCAGAGAGTGCGCGTCTGGTTCAGCTTAGATCTGCCCCTGGATAGAGAGCAGTACCGCCATCATATCCAGATTCGCTTCAGGGCCAAATGCGGCACTTTCTGTTGTACCGGTCGCCTTCCTGATGCCATTTGGTCGTAGGAGACGGTAGCTGGAACACGGGGCACTGGCCTCGCTTCTACCATTTTGACTTGTTTCTTTGCCTCTATATTGTTTGTGATCTCCTGACTTTAGGACATCCCCGACAATTAGCAGGGTGCCCATTGGTCTTACAGAGTACGCATGTGAGCATAGCCCTGTCCTCGACTTTTTCGTTCCCTAAACGGCATTCCCCTGGATTGTGGGTTTCTGCGCATTTGACGCAGCGAGACTCCATGTTGCAGTTCGCCGCGGCGTGCCCAAACCTCTGACAGCGAGCACATTGGAGTATATGCTTCGTCTTTATTAATGCGTCCCATTTCACAGAAATGGCGCCTAAACGAGTCATCCGCTTTAGTCTCCCTATTCTACTGTCTGGGGTGACCTGAACAAGGAAGAACGGAAGTGTCCCGTCAGTTAGGACATTCAGTACAGAGTATGCAACATTCTTTAGAAGCATACGTGTAATACCATCAGCTCCACTAGAATTATTATTTTTTAGACCATGAATAGCTTTTGACATTTCCAGAGGTGTTATGGGATTAAAAAATAAGCTATTGCTTTGTAGAAGCTCATCACAACTAAAGATGAAAGAGCATCCACAAGAGGAACAGTCAGAACATGATTGTAGACTACCAGCTGTACTTGTGAAGTGTTCATTGAAATCATTAGCAATAGTTAATTTGTCGGTAACTATAAAATTATTGAGACGAATATGACTTGTTTTATAAGTAACTGAGGTTTTAAATAAAGAACTAAGACACTAATTTCCATTCATTTCTAAGATTTCCAGACACAAAATCGAAACGATTACGATAAGAGTTATCACGACATATATTCCGTTTTTAATCTCAGATTACCAGGGTTTCTGTAACATTTCATTCTAAGTTTTTTATTACATTAACTTTGTTTAGTAAATCCCTAGAGATCCATATCTTAAGTCCTTTAATGTGTTTTCCCAAAGGGACAATCAGAAACGTGATTTATAAGACAATCGATAAATTTTAAATACGCAAGTGAGACATCATAACATGAGTAAACATGTAATTTATTTTCTGTATAATATCTAGTGAACTCAAATTAATGTTTTTTTTACACCTAATGTTTTGAGAAGTAGTCCTGTCATACAGTGGTCAGTAATCATCAAATCAAATACACATTTCTCCCAGTCTACAGACGTTTTAAAATTGTAGGTTAGATTAGGTTGTAGTGGCTGACTGCTAAGGGTAGTCACAATTAGGCCAAAGTAGGCCCATTGTGATACCACGCGGATTAACTTCTAACATCGGAACCAATTGGTGCTTGCATTGAAGCGATTTAGCTGGCTTGGTTGTTTAGCTCATTGAGATTAATGAAATAGTAAGCTTCTAGGTGTACGAACCTACGACTAGCCAGAGGGCTGCACGAGCAGAGTAGGTGATGAGTGTTTTCTACCTCCTCTTCATCCATGCAGCTTCTGCAGAAATCATTATATGGGGCACCCATCCTACGAGCGTGTCCCATTGAACAGTGTCCGGTTATGACTCCTATGAGAGTCCTTAATGAGTGTTTGCTGAGCCTAAGTAAACTGAGTGACCGTTTTAGTTTAAGTGATGGCCAGATTTATTTTGTTTTAAGGCAGATGGTCCCTTCTAGCCATTTGTTTTTGGTGGTTCTTATTGTATGAATCTTCAAAAGATGGTAGGCTGTAGCGATGGGCATGGATGGAAGGTACCCCTGCTATTGCTAGGGATGAGATTGTAGCCCACCTGGCGAGTTCATCGGCTTTGCAGTTGCCTGGTACGTAACAGTGTCCCGGTATCCACATGAAGTTAATGTTAAAATGCTCAGCCGTCTCGTTAAGAGACAGTCTGCAATTAAGGGATGTAATTGTAACGTCCATATATGTGGTCCAGACAACTACCTGATGCATTTCTAGTAGGTTAATTTATATAACATTCAAGGCCATGCGACGCTAATAGTTTCAAATACGAATCAACATTCTCGTTACTTTTGCTCTCATAATTCACTGCTTAGTGGTCAGGTCGGAGAATTTTACAGAGATGATTGACATCGTTTGTTTAGAGGATGTGTTGCGTTTAAAATGCACTTGTTTGACGAAGCACTTCTCTATATGATTGTCCGCAACATCAATCGACAAAGCTTTTTTGAATAAGAGCTTTGTTTTGTATAACACATTAGTGTCAGTGACATTACGAACTGCGACAATCTCGATGACTCTTTCAAGGTTCTGTTGTCTTTGCCAGTTTAGTTTACTTTCCAATGTGTCAGCTTTTAACTTCAGTTCATGATGTTCTTTTCGTAGTTCATTCAATTGTTTCAAAAAAACGTTGATTTGTCTTCTCCAGATCTGTTGGAATGGAATATCATCTGTAGAGTGTATTCTGTTTCACTTTCTTCGATCAGGTGGGATGAAGATGCGGTCAGTGGTGAATGTTGATTGTTGACGTTTGCTTGATGTTTACCAGCTTGAGATGTTGCTGTAGAGAAAAATTTTGCAAGGATGTTGCGGAAGACAAGTGCAGAGAACCGCGTCTTAGCACTCCGCATTTATTGCAAGGGAATGGTTTACCACTTGACTGCATGTAATCCACATCTTCTGCCGTGATATTCACACAAGAAAGGCGAAAGTAAAAAAAGCTTCGTCCACCGGGGGGGAGGGGGGGGGATCCCATCAGTGCTTCGTCACTCTTGACCTTCTGCGGATTGGCCATTGAGCAAACGGCTGGTTTCTGTTTGATCTCCGACGCCTCCTTTGGATCCACCGTTGGGCGAAAGGCGTATGGGCCCATCAGAGGATTCCTCGAAAGTCAAGTGCTCTTTGAAGTCTTGTTTTTTCTTCTTCCCTGAGCTCCGTCCTTCCCTTGAGCCTACTGATCGTCCGTGCGCAGGAAAGTGACGGACGATAGTGAGTGTTTGGATGAGCTGGTAATGGCGCAGGAGTCATCAACCACTATGATGAGGTCATCAAAGCTGATCTCAACTGCTTCACTGCCAGCTGCATCCGAAGTCTCCCTAGCTGGGGATAGTAGGAGGATGTTTTCCTCCTCTTCCGTTAAGGGCTGTTCATTATTTTTAGAGTCGGTTTTTTGGAGGTCGCTGGTGCCCGACTCGATTGCATCAGCGTTCCCTGAGGTTTTTTTTTAGTTAGATCAATTTTGGTCCCACGAGTATGGGGGAAGGAGATGTCACACTTATATTAAAACCAGATTGCCTCAGGTATCCGGAGTTCACCGTTCGAAGACATACTAACACAATGCCATTCATTCCTAGGCACGGTTGTTAACACCTGGAATTGCGGGTTTTTTTGAGTTGTTCCCCTCTAGATCCGCTATATTCAGTTGACAGTAGGGGCACCTCGTGCAGGGTGTGACGGAGTCACGTATAGCGGACTTGGAGGTTGCCCTCCCTGATTCACACAGAATCTCGCCCCTGAATTAGTAATCACATATATATGAAATAATAGTATAACATAAATATCAATCCACAGCTTCGATGGTGGTAGCAGTATCCTTATCGATTCTCTCTTCTAGATGAGGGAGCCTGCGTCGGTGTATTGTTGATTGGTGTTGAGCGAAGAACGTTCATACTTATTCTGATAGCATTGTGGCAAGGTGTTTTGATTAGCTGTAGTGAGGATTTGGCGCATTTCCCGTACATTGCTTGACTTGATTTAATGGCCGCTTGACTGTCTATTAGAATGATAATTTCAGCCAGTGGTATTTCCAACAAATATATAATTTTGGCGCCTCTTTAACCGTCATGACCTCTGCTTGGAAAACACTGCCATAGCCAGTTAGTCGGATAGAGCAGTGCATGTTTGGTATTTCGGAGAAAATGACCGCGCCTGTGCCTTTTTCCATCTTCGATCCATCCGTCGAATTGTTGGTAGGGTCTTTATTGTTCCATTCCTCCCTTGTCGGAAAGAGGTAATTGAACGGTCTTTCGAAATCTAGGGAGGGAAGAGTGTAGTCGCTTTCTGTTTGTTCAATTTGTAGTATTTTAAGTATCCACATCGAGCAACAACCCTAAGTTGTTGCAATCGAACAATCAGCATATTTATGTTGAGCAACAACAAAAGCAACAGAAAAGAGAAACATAAATATGCTCCATCGGTAGATTTAGATAGATCAAGCAGCAACCTTATGTTGTTGCTCGATAAATGCGGACTAATTTTAAGTAACATTGTTTGTATTTTTCATTGAGAATGCAGTCAATAAAGAGACTTGGTGAATGGAAAACGTTTTCCTTTTTCTTTCCCCTCACAAAATAGGGAACAATTTACATTTTCAGGACAAACACGTCATAGTAGACGAAGTGCTCAACCAATAGACATAGATCATATAGCACATTCAAACTCACAAGAACACAGAGAAAGCACTATTATTGAACAAGAAATCCATTCGATTGACATACCGGTTTTTCTGAACAAAGCCCCACGAACCAGACACATAGCATTTTCTATAGGTAATAGGAAACACATATGTCTAATAGATACAGGTTCGACCATAAGTATCATTAATACTAGAGAAATTGATTGCAGTAAATTTAAAGTCTCGGAAGAAGTAACTGTAAACCTCAAGACGGTCAATAAACAAACTGTCGAAAAAATGAAAATCTATTAATTTCCTTTGCCTCAAGAATTTGGATACAAATCCAATGTATTTATAGAGACATATGGTAAATCCTTAGAAGATAAGCCATACAGTCTTTTACTAGGGATGGATGTAATTATGAACATGATAGAAACTATAAATATACGAAAACAAGAAGTAGTACTGTTAAATAAAACCGAAATTGTGAAATGGTATTGGACGTCGATCCTATTTTCGAATGTTATCAATTAGACGGCAGTAGCCATATTCAATTGGGACATTTAAAACCATACGAAGCGGAAGAAATTCAGAGGTTAGTGTGTCTTCTATATCAAGAAGGAGACCAACTTACAAACTCTTCGCGAAATAAAATTAATCACGGACCAACATATAAATGCAAAGCTCTACAGACTTCCTCCAAAACACGAAAAAGAGGTTAAAAAAAAATTAGGGATATGGAAACAAGGCATCAGTAGCTAAGAAACTCGACAGTGAGGGGGAAAACAAAGTTTCGATTATGTGTAGATTATAACATTAAACGATATTACGGTGGATGATAAATAACCCTTACCGAATATAGACGCAATTTTGGATAAGCTAGGCAGATCACAATATTTCTCCACCCTTGATTTAGCCAAGGGATATCATCAAATAAAGGTACATCCTGACGATATTCATAAGACGGCATTTGTTATACCAAACGGTCTGTATGAATATGTTAGAATGCCTTTCAGGCTCAAAAATGGACCAGCTGCATTCCAACGGCTAATGAATGATATATTGAGAGAGTATGTAGATGTCATGTGTACAGTATATCTTGACGACATACTTATCTTCTCCACCTCACTTGAAGAGTATATAATATCTCTTGATAAGATATTCAAAAAACTAGCTGAAGAACACTGAATACTTGGGTCATATTCTAACATCCGAGGGGATGAAACCAAACCCCAATAAGGTAGAAGTAATTCAAAAGTTCCCATTACCCTCTACCGTAAAACAATTAAGAGGATATCTGGGCAATAAAATATCTAACAAAAAAATACCATGGTAAAGAATTTAGCCAGAGTTCAAAGAGGACTTCTAAAATTACAAGAATTCGAATTCGACGTTGAATATATTATATAAAAGGATAAGAGAATATAGTTGCGGACTTCTTAAGAAGTCAGAATTAAATTAAAATGTCAATGAAACATCCGAGTACACTCCACCGAAGAACAAATGCTAGACCACATATCGATAAAAGATGGGATTATTAAGATATATAAGACGCAGTTGATACTCACCAACGCAGTCGAAAACGAAATAGAAATTAAACATAATAAGAGAATTATTTATGTTGACATGACAAAGCAAAAAAGTTTATAGGTATTTTTTCCGAAGTAGAGGATCATAAGTACAATAAAGTGCAGAGGATAATTATAGAAATATATGGACACGATAAGGAAGTTAAATTTTATAAACTAACACGAAGAGTAAAGGATTTAAAGAAAGAAGAAGAAGTTCATAGACAAATATCTCTTTACCACACCAAGGAGAGTTATCACTCAGGGATAGTAGAAACATACCGTACTCTAAAGGAAAAAATATTCTTTCCCAAATTACTCCATGAAATTTCGACAGAAATATGAAACTGTGAGACCTGCCAAGAAGGTAAATATGATAGGAAACCAATTAAACCGAAATTTCATATTACAGAAACTCCAAGTAGGATGAATGAAATACTTCATATGGATATATATCATTTTAATAAATTAATATTACTGAATTCCATAGACAAATTGACAAAAAAAGCGTACGGTTATAGTTTGAATAGTAAGCATTGGACAAATAAGTTAGAGTGTATAGATCAGCAAATAAAAAAATTCGGGAAGCCAGCTAAAATAATATGCGACAACGAATTCAACTCGAAGAATATAAAAGAATACTTACGGAAAGAGGGAATAGAAATGCATATGACCAAAGCAAATTCTCATACAGGTAATTCGGACATAGAAAGATTTCATTCAACCTTACTTATATAAGATGACATTTCGACCAATTCAAATATAAGTTAAAACTCTAGGTGTTTTATTAAAAAAAAGTAATTTTTATTTTGTGGAGAAGCCCCTTCCTTTATTGGTTATCAAAAATGAACTAACTACTACAAAAAGGGAAATCTTATTCTAAGCTGTGATCTGCTGCTGCGTTATGCAGATGATTCTCATGAAGAAATGTGGATGGGGGAATTCCAAGAATATTCGGTGGCGATCGGATTGTTCTGAGAAATAAACATTCATCTAATACTGTGCGAAAAATTGTGATGACCGCTGGTGGATTGGGTGCCGTCGTGTGCTTGTTGTGAAATAATGGTGATGGCTTGTGGATTGAGTGCTGATTGGATGTTTATGCTAATGAGTCTGGAAATGTGTTGTTCCTTAACTTATATAATAATAGATATCACAGCGTGGAGCATGAATCCTAATCAAGCTGAGAAAACAGATCAGAAAGCATTAAAACAAAAAATATGTAAAAATAAATGCAAAGTCGTAAACAAGAAAAATTCGACTAAAGAAAATTACTATAAACATCTCAGACATAAGAATGAAACTTACTATAGGAAACTTAATTTAAGAAATGTACAAATATCAAAAGACCTTCCAATTTTGCAGATATAAATAATACTCCTCATGATGAGAGTAATCGCAGTACATGGGGTACTTCAGGTACATCCGATCCAGGAAAAGAACGGGTACGTAAGAATACGGATAAAACAAGTAGAGATAGCTAATGATACGAATACAATCTTGCATATTATAAATCCAATTGAAATAGTGAATATCTTAAACCAAGTAGAATCTAATACAGATAGCTTAAAATATGGGGACAGACAAGCACTTTATGCAGAAATAAAAGTAATCAAAACTAAGCTTAGAACAATAAGTAGATCGAATAGGCAAAAGCGAGGATTATTAAATATTATCGGCAGAGCAGAGAACTGGTTATTTGGTACGATGGACGATGCAGACCGGCAAGAAAATCTAGAACATTTGCAGGTTACTGATACAAGTAATCATAAAGCCATAGACAATTTAAATAGACAAATTATAATTAATAATCATTATAACAACACTTTAGCAGATTTAAAGATACTTATAGATAACAATAGGAACAAAATTTCAAAAGCATATGATTCAACAAATAATATTGTGAAAGAATTTAATGAACAAATTTTATATTTGGAAGAAGAAACTAAACTTAGATACATTGAAAATTGAGTAAACCAAATTCTTGACAATATAATGACAACAAGAAACAATATATTTCACCCTACTATGCTCACTTTGGAAGAATTAAACCGTTATGACATAGATTTCCATAAAATAAAACTGTTAAAATCCGGAGTCATGGAATTTGATAATCAATGTCTTATATATACCTGTTAGCTATATTGTTGATTTAGAAATAATAAAACCAATACCACACTCGAGTAGTATGCAGATAAATGAGTTTGATGAATTAGTCGTTGAAATTAATAAAGAACTGAATAACTATGATGAAAAAGCATTAATAAAAGATCTTAAACATAGCGAACATTGTATTACAAAAGAAGCTTGCTCATTAATAAATAACAATGTAACTACAATTGAAGTAACTGAAGAAACTATTTTGTTAACAAATGTGATCAATGAAACTATATTACAAGATTGTGACAAAAGAGCAATAAAAGTAACATGAAACTACTTAATTAATAATTGTACACTACAAATAACGAGCAGTAAATTTTATAATAAAAAAAGTTACTATATTAGAGTACTATTACCCATCTAACAACATAACAAAACTGTTTATAAAACCTATTAATTTTGATCAAATTGTTATGGAAAATGTAAGAAACATAGAGGAAATTAAAGAACTTCAATATCATAAAAATATTATATACAGTACCAACATAACCCTACCCGTAATTGTAATACTTAGCATATCATTTATATTTATATATGCATCCAAAAGAATCAAATCAGATACGAAACCACAAATCATAAAGATTCCTGAAGTTACTCCAAAGATTCAGGAGAATCTTAAGAATAAGGGAGGGGAAGTTACGTATCTACATATATGGTGACTTCCACATCGAGCAACAACCCTAAGTTGTTGCATTCGAACAATCAGTATATTTATGTTGAGCAACACCTTAGGTTGTTGCTCGATAAATGCTGACTAACATTGTTTGTAATTTTCATTGAGGAAGGCAGTCAATAAAGAGACGCGGTAAATGAAAAACGTTTTTCTTTTCTCTACATTAAACACCTTTCAATTATTTATTTTGCGCGGCCTTGGGGGTTGCAGCGTCAACCTTTGGATTGAATGATCCTAGTGGCACTCAGTAGCGGTTTTCTGCAGATAGAGGTCAAGTACATCCCGAAGGACATCTAGGCCTGCCGTGGGGATGGTGGCGATTGCTCCTGTGCCAACAAGGCATGCGCGTCTTTGCACACTGATTAGCAGTTTTAGGTTGGTGGCCTGCCACCACACTACGTTGCAGTATGTCAGTATTGGCTGCTTCGTGAAGTGCAGTTTCTACGCCTTTAACTTTCATATACGCATGCTGTGTGCAAGAAATGTTGTTGATATTGAAGTTACTACGTATATGTGCATTAATGATTTTTTCGAACGTTTTGAGAACGAACGAGGTGAGGCTTATTTGTCTAAAATCTTTTTGTGTGCAGTGGCTAGTTTTTCCTGCTTTAGGTACGTGGTGTATGACCATGAACTAAGCTGCAAGAAAAGAGGTCCACGAGGACATGAGTGATTATGTCCATGGTTTTCTGAAGCATGATAGGTATGATACCGTCTATTCCTGGGGATTTGAAAGGTTCAAAGGCCTAGTCTACTAAGGCCTAGATGCCTTGGCTGCATTGAAGAGAGACCTAGATCTTTTCATCAGAGCAAGGAGGTCATTGCTCCACCACGGAGGGGATTTCTTGTCTGTAAAGGTCCGTAAGGGACACGCTTCTTGAATGCTTTCTGGAAGGAGGTAGACAATTCATTGGCAGTTCTTTCCTAGTTACTGACACTGTTTATAGTGTTTGGAACAATGTGCCCGATGTGTCTTTTGACCTCGTTTGTGAATTTAATCCAGTCTGTATTCCTGGGATTTCTAAATTGGCTGATTTTGCTTCTAACGCTACTGACCGTGAAGGTAATTAGTCTGAGGTCTGAAAAGGACGGAATGTCTAATACTTTCCAGTGGCTAATTGACGCGGTATTGTAGCTGCGGCTAAGGGTAAGGTCAAGGACCTCTTGTCTGTTACTTGTGACTAAGGTAGGTTCATTACAGATATTTTCTAATTGGAGGTTGTTTAAAATTATAAAAATCTAAAAGATCGTTACGTCTGTCATTTGAGTCCGAGCTGCCTCCCGTGTGATGTGAGTTGCTATCACACTCTATAATAAGGTACCACTTATCTTTTTTGGCATTTGGCACAATCTTCTTCATAAGGGGGTCTGGAGGGCTGTTTACCGCGTAGTGTGGCGTGTATATTGATGCTAAAATCAACGGGTTGCAGTTGTTCCTTTCAAATCTGACCGTGGTTTGGCCTTCGTTGTTGTAAGAAGGTAGAAGAAGAAGTTTGACGTCTTTCCTAGCTACTATGCAGGTTCTAATCCTACTTTTCTACCGAAGCTACCAGGGTCTTGATTATATACGGAAATTTCTAACTGAATCTTCCTGTTGGCGCAACGGCGGTAGCGGTCGATGGTCTAATAGGATGTCAACATCCATCCCATTATCTTTGTGTTCTCCGATATATATCACATCAGTTCTGACCGTGCAGCTAGGAGTTGAGGAATCGGATGTTGGACTCAATCCGCTGTTTAGGGATGTATGGGCCGTGAAGATGGATACAACCCTTTGGCCCTAAGGATTTTGTGATTTCCCCTTTATCTACTACTCGTAGGTCGGCATTAGGCCAGGGGGCTGCCGTCTTGGCTACATATCTCTGTAGCAAATCAAGGGTTTCTTCGTTTTCGCAGTCCATGATCTTAAAGCCCTTGGTGGTGGTCAGCTTTGCGGTTGCAGCTTTCACGATCATCCCTTTCTCCCTTTCCGTTAAGGATTCAGGGTCGCGACCATTGTCTTATTGTCCTTTTTGCATTGGCGCGCTGCTTTAGGTCAATAGTTGCTGTGACTTTATCGGTTCTTTACAGTACAGTCTTTGCGCTGTCCAGTGTAGAGTTCGCTCCCTCCGGAGGTGCTGTTGAGTGGGAGGCTGGTGTTTCGATTGGCGTAACAGAGGAGGTTGCCAGCTGCACTCTGTTTGGTTACCTGTACAATACCTAGCAGTGTTTTCTTTAGTGGATTTGGAAGTCGCCAGGGCCTTGCTATTAATACCCTTTAAGGATCTGCCAACTGATGAGAATGCTGGGGGGGGTCCCAGTAGTACTTCAGCACTCTTGACCTCCTGCGGGTTTTTTCGTTGGGCCGATGGGCAGCGGCCTTTCCTTCCGTTCGGACTTTTCCTCCAGATTAGTCGTCGGGGGGCAAGCGAAATGCTGTGCCTTCCCCATCGATGTCTCCTCTAGGAAGTCAAGTGCTTTTTGAAGCCTTGACTTGTCGCTGTCCCCTAGGTCTTTCCTACCCTTTAATCTCCGGATCGTCTGTTTGCAGTTTTTCAACATACTGCGTATGGATTTGTTCGACGATGTGGAGATATTAGATAAGCTGGCAACAGAGCAGGAATCATCATCCGCAATGATGACGCCAGCGATGCTGTTTATTGGGGGATCTTAGGAAGATATCTTTCTCCTCTTCCGTTAAGGGAAATTCTTGATTTTTATCGTCGTTTTTTGGAGGTCACTGATGCCCGACTCAATTGTATCAGAGTTCCTTGAGGCTGTGTTGTGGTTGGAGCTAATTTTGTTCCCACGAGTACGGGGGGAGAAACTGTCGCACTACACTCACCCCATGTATGTAGTGAAGAGGACTTTAACCGGAGTGCCTCAGGGTCCGGAGTTCACCGTTAGAAGACACGGTCACGCTGTCATTCGTCCCTTGTTACGGTTGTTGCACACCAGGGATTGCGGGTTTTATCGAGTTGTTCCCCTCTAGATCCGATATATTCAGTGAAAGCAGGGGCAGCTCATGCAGGATGTGACTCCTCCCTGATTTACTACGAATCTCGCCCCCAAATAAGGCGAAACAAATAAACACCTATGTGGCATTACAAACATCAAATATCTTAATTAACTTGTAACAAGGATGTCGCTCTATGTCATGTCGGCAAAAGTGGACTTTAAAATTATAATAGCACTTAACAAAGTGTACGGGGGGAGAAGATTTCGATATTTTTGAAGACTTTAATTTAATGCGCAAACCTAAAGTTTATAAAAATCGTGCCAATCCTTTTGAGGAGCTTGAGGATGGAGAATTTTACTGCTGATATAGATTCGACAAAACCACAGTGCAGTTCCTGATTGATACCATTAATGTAGAAGAACCTCTGAATAATCGGGAACTGCCTATTCCTATATCGTTGCAAGTACTTGCGTTGCATTTTTTCGCTAGAAATGTGCATCAAGATGATGTCGGTAAGTAAACAATATTTGGTATTACATAAGAAATTTTAATTAATTTTCCACATTTTACTAGTTCTTCATGGAATGACAGGCTACAGTAGGGAAAATCAAAAAATATCGAAGCAAATTGCTTTGCTGTTGCCGCATTTCATAAAGTTTCCATCATCAGTTGAAGAGTACAGTGAGACTCAGCAACAATTTTATCGAATTGCCAGATTTCCGAAGGTAATAGGAGCAATTGACTGCACGCATGTGCAAATTAAGCGGTCAAGCAAAAGTGTAAGTCCATCAATGGCATTACATTTCATTAATAGAATAGGTAGCTAAAAGGTAACCACGAAAAACAAATTTTTATTATTATTTTTCTTAATGTCCAAATGGTATCCGATGTAAATTGCAAAATCATCGATATCGTTGCGAGGTCCCGTGGCTCCCTGCATGACTCCAATATATGGAACAATGGTGGTCTAAAAACTAAGCTAGAAGCAAGTAGAAATATGCATCAAGGAATCTTGCTCGGTGATGCAGGATATCCATGTTCCAACATATTAATAACGCCGGTCAGGAATCCATCTACTCAACAAGAAAATCGTTACAACAGCAGTCATACTTCAACGAAAAGTCGGATTGAATGTCTCAATGGTCAACTAGACCGACTGCGAGTGGACCTAGATACGGCAAAGAACGTTATTGTTGCCGTTACCGTGCTGCACAACATAGCCAAGGAGAGGCTTCTTCCATTTTTGGAAGAGGAAACAGCTCCATCGAGTCTTCCGGAGCAATTAGAACAACGAACGAACATCAACTAAACTGCAGAAGCAACTGGAATAGCATTTCGAAGCAGTTTCATAAGACACACTTTCAATAAATATTGTTTATAATATACATAACAATAAATACAGGAACATTTCGAAAGAACACAGCATTTCATCACAAAAATTATATTACTAAGGCTCTGTGTTGCAGTTGCACGATTTCAGAGCCTCATGTTTTTCAGCCTCACGTTGTGTAACTCCTTTAGCTGTTCAATGTACGTTCATTGTCTTCTTTTGCTTTCAAAAGCAGCTCTTCCGCATGACGCGCTTACAACAAGTGAAGTTCTGTTGCTTGGGAAGTGGCTTCTTGCTGTCGGTTTTTTTGGCAATTGTCCCAACCTCTTCAGCACATTTTTGCCGGAGGTAGTGTGGGCGTGGATGGATAGGTAGCTGCGACAGTTGGTTGAGATATAGATGCCATATTGCTATCAATTATAGCATTTCCGCTTGGGCTTGAACTTGCTGCGATTGTGCCAGTTAAATTTAACGCAGGAAGGCTAGTAGGGGTGACTGGATAGTTTGCGGCAGCAATGGAAATAGACTGGTGCGGGCTATCGCTCTCGATCAATATTGTGTCCTCTTCTAGTTGATCTCGTATCATTGCCTGTACTAGAAGGTTCGTATCGTCGGAAATTGGAACAGGCGCCATGTTTCCCGTCGCTTTGATAGCTTTTTTGGTAGCTGTTCTCGCTTTCTTCATCCTTGTCCATTGCTGCCTGATTTTATGACCGCTTCTGACGTATCCAGCAGCAATCATGCCGTTTCTTGTTGATCATCCGCAAGTCTTTGCCCTTGTCCTCGATTGTTAGCAAGTGCTGCTCTATCAGCTGCCGCAACATTTCCTTTTCCATCCTATCCCAATTGTGCCCCCTTTCTCGCTTAGTCTGAAATTTAATCGTTCTTGTCATCTACCATATATCATGTTTAATTTTAAATAATACCTTTGTGTCCATTTCTTACGCTTAATTTTTAGATCCGGCAAATTAAAAGATAAACAAACAAGCGAATGACAGCATTGAAAGTGCGTTTGTTTATCCCATGGTTTATTCGAACTGTCATTTTTAAGTGTGTTTGATTGAAAATTCTCATAGGTACGTTGTAAAGTAGAAACCAGTTAGCGGCAGGTTAAAAAGTGACTATTTTTGACAAAAAGTTAAAGCATGCTTTTAAGTTTAAAGTTGCGTATAACTAGTTCGGAATTAAACTCTTAAAGTGGATTCGACTATAAATTTGCGCCTATGATTTTAACTTTAAAATATAAACTGATACATATTGCGACGGAATTACTGAATGCTATTTTAAACGAGATTCTTGGACTGACGTAGTGGTGGCGTTGAGTCGCTTTGTTGGTTCTCTCTTTTATGTTATGGGTTGAGAAGATGTAGGACAAATCCTCCACATCATTCTCTCCAAAGTGTCATACTTGTTATCTCACGAATCGTATTTTTTTTTGTTTTGGCTGGATATGTACGAATTCTTGGTGAATTTGCCGATGATGAACTATTTTGAGATGTTGCTGGAATAGCTGGGGATTGAGAAAAATAGTTGTGGTCTATGTATGGTGATATCCTTGATGTTTTGATTGTGGTTTCTGTTTCGGTGTTTGCCTCTTCATGTGGAAGATATGCCGGTTTAAGCCTTTCTGTTGAAACGTTGATTTGTCAATTGTTTCTATTTATTGTGTATAGGTTTGGAGAAATTAGTTTAACTATTTGATGCGGTCCGGTATATGGTGGAGTCAAAGATTTGCGTACTGTGTCGCCTCGGAGAAAAACATGCGTGCAGGCATCAAGATTTTTGTGGACGAAGCTGTCGCCTTTTGAGTGTTGCGAAGTGTGCACTGGCCGTTGTTTTCGCATATGTCGTCTCAGATGTTGTCGGTCACTGGTCCATCGGTGAGAATTTCGCCGGGTACGCGTAGAATTGTTCCGAGATGGTGTACTCCGCACACGATGCCTCAGATGCTCTTTACATCACGTTCTAAGTCCAAGCATAATCGTCCGCAGAAGTTCGACCCAATGTGCTTTATTGTCGTGGCACATTATCGCTGATTTTAGTGTGCGATGCCATCGTTCGACGAATCGGTTTGCAGCTGGATGGAGGTGTTCGTAAGCTCTTTCTGCTGTTTGCGTAACGAGTGGTACGGTTTCGGGCCACCTGGAGAATCGATCAATCACCGGGAGGAGGTATCGACATCCTGATGAATTCTAGGTCCCACGAGATCCAAGTGACCTTGCTCGAAGCGGTTGTCCGGAACAGGAATTTTTTCGGGATGCTTTTTCGTATGACGATGTACCTTGGAACGTTGACAAGCTATGCAAGTGCGCGCCCATTGGTGTACGTTATTTTGGATGCCGGGCCAAACGTTTTTGTGAGCTATTTGCTTGGCGACCGCTCGGATGTGAAAAGCTGTGGATGATGTCGAAAACCTTATGACGCAGCGTTGGCGGGTATATGGCCTTATGATGTCGGTCGAAATATCGCAGTAGAAGTGTTTGCCGTTGTCTGCTACGAGTTTCTGCCATTTCAAACCGTTGTCCCGTAACTGCAGCAAACGTCTTCATCTCTTCATACTGTTCCTGTTAATCGGCGATCTCTTCCGGAGATATTTTTGTTTCCATTGGGCTCAACCGGCGGCGGAAGAAAGCTAATGGCACCAGTCTGTTGTCCTGTAGCTGCTCCAAAACTGCACCTATGGCGTAGTCCGAAGCATCAGTTGTTAGGAAGAGGGCTGCATTCGGTTGATAATGTGCCAACGTAACTGCGTTTGCCAAACATTTCTTGCACTCTATGATGACTGCACGGCTTTCGTTCCACCACACAAGTATTTGTTAAGCGGTACCTGGATGACAGCAGTGTCTTGGAGGAAGCGACGATAGAAATTCACGATACCAAGGAATCGACGAAGTTCTTTTATTGTTTTCGGTGGCTCGATATTTTGTATGGCCTCGACTTTGGGCTGTGGTGGTTTGATACCATCTTTGTTGATCCAAAGCGTAGGTATTCGATTTCCTCCACGAATAAATTGAATTTCGCAGTGTTGATGATCAGTCCATGTTGTTGCAGACGATCGAACACACTATTTAGGTGTTGTTGGAGTTCTTCTCTATATTGCGATGCAATTAGGATGTCATCCATGTAGCACGAACAAACGTTCTCCAGTCCCACCAACACACGATCCATGAACCTCTGGAAAGTTTGCGATGCATTTTTCATTCCAAAAGTCATCACAACGATCTCTTATAGACCAAATGGCGTGATAACCGCTGTTTTTGGTATATCTTCTTCGGCCATTGGTATTTGGCTGTACGCGCGCACGAGATAGATTTGCGAGAAGATGTTCTTTTCTTTCATGACCAGTAGGGCGTCATAGATGGGCGAGGTGTAATGGGCTTGCCCACGGACTGATGCGGAAAATATTTGCACGGTGCGTTGCATTTGCGAGCTGTTGTGTCGAATTTCGTGTGGTAGAAGCAGAGAGTTTCACCACTCGAGTTTGTTGTTCTCGGACGGCTGCGGCTTGGTGTTGCTGCTTTTGGTGTTTGGTGCGAAATTGGCTAATCGCTTCTCGGTGGATAGAAGCAATGCTGTGGTGCTGGTCGGTTCGCCTTCCAAAGCTGTCGAATTTGTGGCTGAGGTTGAAGCAGTCAACGCCATAATGGAGTTGGATGACGGCTTCATCACTTCAACGAGTATGTCGGCAACTTCGGGCAGCTTTGTAAGGTCGCTGATGGCGTTTGTAACCAACACAGTTCGCACCGGTGCACTCCTGGTTTGGTACCTGTTCGTTGCGGGGAGATTTTCAATGATGTCGCTAACTTGATAAAGCGTATCGCAGTCTAGTTCACTGACCAATTTGATGTACTTAGAGGCGTCACTGTGCACTTAGTTCATCTGGAACGCTGACTCGATGTGTGCGAACCTTAGTCCTGGACGATGTTTCCAGAGTGGGAGGATACGCACTTGAGAAATATCCTCAATGTTAGACGCAGATGAACAAGCGAATTGTGACGCCGTTCTTGCGACGCCAGGCATTTGGTCTATTTCACTTTTTTGTTCTACACTCATTGTTCTTTGTTTTTATATAAATGTATATGTACGATAGTTCAAAATCACTGAACAAAAGTAATCGCGAAGCAATTCTGTGGCGCATCTACTCGGGACGTCTCACACAGATCAACTGTCTGTTGAGCCCACACAGATTTGTATTTTCGCTCTCTTCCTTCAATTTCTTATCCCATCCTTCAACTTTAGGGATCCTTTCTCTTCACAGTGTATACCAAAAACACAGTGCAACTTACTGACACAAAAGTGTTACACTCTAACACGGCCATCCTGCAACATTCATCGCTCGATGAAATGAAACCAGTATTATTTCTTCTTTTAACATAGTTCCTTTATTAAATTAATTTTATCGCAGCACAATATTCCAAAAATTCTTCTTCTGCTCTGCTCTCGCCTCTCCATTTCGATATTCTGCTGCCTCAGTATTTGTTCCCAATAGCCACAGCATCACAACAACAATCTGTAAAATATTGGAGTTGCTTCATCCATTTAACACAAGCAAAACTAATTATCGTTTAGTTACACAATCCTATGACTGCGGATGGAATAGCTCAGAGGCAGTCTAGTAAAGTTCAGAGGCAAATTCGAGCTTGTCTATACACCTGTGATTCGCCTACGAAATACGACTCAGAGGCTACGATCCAAAAGTGATATGTCTCATTTGTTTTAATTTAACAATTTCCATTCAACCATGAACATTATGACTCAGAGGCAATCTTAAGCACGGATCGCTTCAACGTCTTCGTATTCTGGCTCGATATTTAATTCTGACAGAACTGCTCCAATCTCAGGGGTACGCCCAGTTACTCCAGTAAGTACTTTTAACGGAGACAACCCCGTTGTTTTGTTTATAGTCGTATTTAAAGCCAACTGCACCCGACTGACGTAAGTTGTCCATTCCAAATTTAAATTCAGATTGGTTCGTAGAAGATTGGCAACTGTATCCACATATCTCTCCACTTGTCCTTTCGCTCTACAAGCTCCTGGGGCGATCAGGTGATGTTCTGTTCCAAGTGATATGCAAAACTTCTTAAATTCATTGCTTGTAAAGTTTGTCCCTCTATCACTCACCATTTTATGAGGTGCACCAAATAACATCACATAATTACGGAAGTGTTGGACAGTCTCTGAAGCCTGCAAGGTCTTACATGGAAAAAGGACAACAAATTTGGTGAAAGCGTCCACAAGTATGAAAATATACCGTTGATCATCTTGGTTTGTTCCCTGAAACGGATCCATGAAATCCACATGAACATTATGAAACGGTATGGGCTTTTTTTTTCGATTGGATGAAGTTTACTTTGTTTCTTCCCAGAGGGTATCTTTGCTACGAGACATATTACACAGGATTCGACAAACTTCCTTACGCTTTGTGTCATAGACGGCATCCAAAAGTGTTCCTTCGTTTTAGCAAGTGTCTTCTCCCACCCAATGTGGCAGTTGTCTCCATGAAATCGTCTCATTAGACTTAGTCGACACCGTTGCGGTACAAACAGCCGATCTACCGTTTGTAACTTTCGATAGAGTAATCCACCATGAATCGCATATTGTGTCTTTATGTCAGTATCACCTTCTCTGATCCTGTTTATAAGTTCCAAAGTGGCGGGGTCTTGCCTTTGTCCTCGGTTAAACTATTTAAGTGCAAGCATACTTTCTGGTGAACATTGCGACTAAGGTAGACCACGTGGACCATATTTTGACCTGTTCTATAGGCGTTGCAATCAGTAACTATAGTGAACCGGATACCTAAGAGATAGGTACAGAAATGCCTTAGTGCATTCACCACCGCAAGAGTTTCTAACTCATAGCTATGGTAGTTGGTTTCATTGGGCTTCGTAGCCTGACTGTAATACGCTACTACATGCAATCGACCCTCAATCCGCTGAAACAGGACTATCAGCAGCGGGCGTGACGTAATTTGTTGCAATATGTACTGTCTTGCTATTTCGCACTCAGTCCACTCAAATTTCGTATTGACTTTGGTTAAGGCGGTGATGCAACTAGTTTTTGCAGCAAACTCTGGGACATACTTCCGAAAATAGTTGGCCAATCCCATAAACTGACGTACTTGTTTTACATTTGCTGGTGTTGGTGACCTTACCAACGAATCAATCTTAATTTTGCTTGGCCTGACACCGCTGAAAGTGATCTCTCGTCACAGATATTCGATTTTGGTTTGCAAAAATGTACACTTCTCAAGGTTGATAGAGAACCCGTTACGTGTTAATGCCCCTAATACAACGTCAAGCTTTTCAAGTCCATCTTCCACGGATGTTGATGGAATGAGGACATCGTCTAAATAGACCAGTGCAATAGTATCTCGAAGTTCTCCCAAAGCCGTGTTGATTGCCCTCTGAAAGACGGCTGGAGCGTTAGTGAGACCAAATGGCAACCGCAGGTATTCGAAGTGGCCATCTGGTGTAAAGAAAGCCGTTTTATTCTATGGAGTCATCTGGATGGGGATTTGATGGAAGCCTGATGCCATGTCTAAGGAAGCGAAGTATTTATTGCCTTTCAGTCTGTCCAATTGATCTTCAATTCGGGGTAACGGGTATCGATCCCTAACAGTGAATCTATTTAAGGCCCTAAAGTCAACACATAGCCGATTTTGTCCGTTTTTCTTCCTGACAAGAATTACTGGGCTGGCGTGTGGAGACTTACTATCTCTAATGATTTCACATGACTTTATATCACTGATTAGTTTCGATGTTATTTGTTGTTCGCTGTGTGACATTCTATATGGTCGATAGTTGACAATGGCATCTTTCGATAAGCGAATAGAAAGACAACCTGCTGTGACTTTTGCAACGGGGAGTCCAGTAATCATTTGTTGGGAATATTTTTAATTTTTCCAGGTCTGAGGGTGGTACTTCTGGCTACATGGGTAGTTAGGCAAATGGCTGTTTCATTTTGTGTCAATGTTGATCCGTGCCTATTTACGACTATCTCCAAAGAGGAATGTATTAAAACGTCTCTACCAACAATCATCTCACCCTTGAAATAGTCCCCCTCGATAACGTGAATAGCTATTTCCACTGTGGCCTCCTCGAATTCGACCAAAAGATCTACTTGCTCGGTTAGTAGAATGGGCTCTTTCCCAATTCCTTGCACAGAGAGAATGGATGGTATTTTCTTTGCACTTATTTTATCGGCAATATCCGACCTAATTAAGGAGCAATCGGACACCATGTCAAGCAAACAATGACACAACTTCCCATTGATTATTACAGGTGCCATCATATCTCGTGTTAATGTTTCGCTACATAAGTTAACGTTTTTCTTTTCGTCTCGCTGTTTTGCCCAAAAGGTGTTCTCATTGGGACCAGTTTTTAAACAAAACCCACATTTCTGGCCATTGTCAGAACCAATAGGTAATTTTGCCTTGTGAGATTCCTGTCTTGTTCTGTTTTCCTGGGATGTCTTCTGTGTGCATTTCACTCTAATATGTCCCTATTTTCCGCAGCCGTAACAGCCTCTTTCTTCATCAAGTCGAGGACGTTTAGGTAGCGATTCCACAATTTCATGTCTACGCGGAGGGAAATGCCTTACAACGCTATTATTTCTTCCCTGATGACCACGAGCTGGATGGTCTTGCTTCCGAGGACTCTCACTGACAGCTGACAAATGATTAAGCTCTGCACTGATGTTGGCATGACAAACGTTAAAGAATTACGCAAGCTTATCTCGGAAATACATCCTATGACTATTCTCACAATCTTGTCTTCAGGAATATCGAAAGGTAGACGATTTATTTGAGAAACCTTCTCCATAGCAAAGTCGCTGTAGGAGACAAACTCGTTGCTTTCAGAGTTCGCAACTCTTCGCAGCTGATTGAAAAACGAATGGATCAACGAAGCGCGTAAATCTGTCCATTCAGATTCGTGGATGTAATACGTCACGACATGTATGGCAGAAGCTTGAGTCTATTTATGCATCGAAAGGACCGACAAGAAAGGCTACGCTATTGAAGCAATTGATGCTTCAAAGGTTGGATGATTGTGATGATGTCAAAGAGCATATGACCACATTTTTCGATGCGGTGGACAAACTTGAGGGAATGGATGTGCAGATTAATGGGGATCTGCTGTCTATTATGTTGCTGTATAGTCTTCCTTCTTCCTACGATAACTTTTGCTGTTCGATTGAATCGCGTGATGTGCTGCCGACTGCTGAGGTGTTAAAAGTAAAAATATTCGAGGAAAGCGAAGCACGAAAGCAGGCAAGTGGTAGTATTGTGACAGCCATGGCTGCTGGGAGTACCAACAATATGCATCCAAATCTATCAACAAAGTTTAAGGGGAAGGGCCCACATACGCCGGGAAATATTAAGTATTTCAAGTGTGGAGTGCCGGGACACAAGGCAAATGCATGTCCATTAAGAACTTCCGAGAACCACGAGAGAAAATTAAGACATTCGGCAAATAGTGCTGATGAGTCCTATGCAGCTAGTCACACGGTTATCATGAGTGCTACTGAGACATTTCGTGCAGGCATGGGGCAGGCGAATAAAGCATGGATCCTTAATAGTGGGTGCGGTGATGAAGGTCTATTCAAAATTATGAGTCAATCTCCCAAGGTCAAATTGAATCTCGCCAATAAAGCAGCAGCTGATGTCAAAGGAAAGTTGTCATGTTACAGTGGCAAATGAAAGTGGCTATCGTTTGATAGAATTTAAGGACACGTTGTTTGTACCTGACTTACGAACAAATTTGATATCGGTTGCGAAAATCACGAATAGGGGTCACGAAGTGATTTTATGTAAAAATAACTCTTACATTCGTGATGAGCATGGCAATGTGCAAGATAGCAGATCGTAGAGGGGATCTATATTTTCTTCGTGAAAACGGTGTGCGGAAGCGGTTTTTTTTTAATTAATTTTTATTTTAACAATAGACAAAAATAGTTAAAACTAGTTGGACGAACAATATTACTATTTCTAACTTACTGGCCCTCGGTGGGCACTCTAAGCTTAAAATATGTCTTTCGACTTAACCTAACAACGAATATTTTAATACTATATTATTAACAGCTGAAATGTATAAGAAATAGTGAAAAAAATACTTATTATCTGAACGGTTTTGTGTAAAACTTATATTCTACCTTAAAATAAAACTAAACTTACAACTAACTTATTATCTAAACTTCATATATATACATACACTCACGTAAATGTATATAGCCATATGCAAATGAGTATGTACATATATGTAACTATATATATACACATTAGACATACGTCCAAGACTATAGAGACTATAGAGACTATAGTATACCGACACATATAATTTGTTTGTTTTTTACAGCTTATTCTAACTTATACTCTACCCTAAGATATGTCAGTCGGCCATAGGTTACAGCTTATAAAGGGCGATTTTTTAGCTATTATCTTTTTGGCAACACTGGTTTAAACAGCTGACGCACGTTTCGTGTTTTGTTTCAGTGTCAAACATCTTCAGTTTGGTCTATAATTTAACCATGAATCGTCTTACAAGCGAACAACGCTTGCAAATTATTGAATTGTATTATCAAAATGCGTGCTATGTTAAGAAAGTTCATCGCGCGCTTCTTCCATTTTATGGTCAGTTCAATTGTGTTCAGCGATGAAGCTCATTTTTGGCTCAATGGGTACGTAAATAAGCAGAATTGTCGATTATGGAGTGAATATCAGCCAGAGGCATTGCAAGAGCTACCAATGCATCCAGAAAAAGTCACAGTTTGGTGCGGTTTATGGGCTGATGTCATCATTGGACCGTACTCCTTCAAAGATGATGCGAATCGTAACGTAACTGTGAATGGTGAGCGCTACCGTGAGATGATATCCAACTTTTTTTTGCCCAAAATGCAAGAGCTTGACTTGCATGACATGTGGTTTCAACAAGACGGTGCCACATGCCACACAGCACGCGCAACAATTTACTTATTGAGGGGCGAGTTCGGTGAACATTTTATTTCACGTTCGGGACGGGTCAATTGGCCGCCTAGATCGTGCGATTTAACGCCTTTAGACTATTTTTTGTGGGGCTATGTTAAAGGTCATGTATATACACACAAGCCCGCTTCAATTGACGCATTGGAAGACAACATTTAATTATATGGACCATACTATCGATTCAAATAAAGATTTCATGCATTTTTCTGAATTTTATGTGTTTTTTTTTTTTTTTTTGAAAAAACTTTCCTATAGTTTTTATAAAATCACCCTTTAGGTATGCATACAATCCACTGCAATACAGGGGCTGACAACTCCCCATGAGGAGATCTACCCTTTCTACCCAGGGTCTAACGGATTCGACGGTGGAGTTCTCTCGCTTCCCAACCACCAGAACATTTGGTGTTGCTTAGCAACATCCCTAATATCCCGCCTTGATACCGCCGTACTGAAGCGGAGGAGACCCTCCTCAGGTCGTTGTGCGACGTCCATCCACAGTTGAACGGGCTATATGGTAGATGAGCCTTACCGCGTTTACGTCTTGTATCAGTCCGTAGTTGTCTAGATGGAGAAATGCTTCTGGGGGGATGAAGCCGCTGTGACGTACCCTTTCGTGGTATTGTGGATTGGGGTAGTAACCCCCCGAGATCAGGTTATTGAATGAGTTCATCGCTCTGGCAGTATGGCCTCGAATCATCTTCATCACCAGGAAATTGTCCACTCGTATCAGGTTCACCCCGTTGTATAAAACCGCATTGGAGTAGAATTTTCTGTACTGGGACTCTGGTATTCTGTAAAGGCGAAGGCAAGGCCTAATACAAGCCCTAAGACAAGCCCTCTCAAACACCTATATCTTTTCCATCAAGCTTGCACTCACTTTGAACCATTGGTCGGATGAGGGTCATGTATTCAGATTACACATTACCTTCACCCTCGCATCAAGTTGGCTGTTGTAAAACAGTCTCTTTGTAAGAGCTAAAGCGGCTCGGGCTAGAGCAGCATCTACATGTTTGTTATTGATCTAAACAGATCCCCAGGTATCTGACTACAGCCCTCTGCTCTAGTGGTTGCTCGTGACGCCCAACAATTGAGAACTTTCGCCAATTCTTTTTGGTATCCGCTGAAGCCTTAAACAACGGGGTCCTGAACAGTATGACTTGATATTCAACTTCCTGTAATCGCAACTTCTCATGAATGAGTCGAAGTCACCCTGCGCGAGAGTAGTGATGTCCTCGATATTTTTGCCTGATCTGTACACGATCAATTCGTCGGCGTACACATTAACGTGAGGAAGAGAACTTATCAGATCGCTCAAGAACATGTTGAACAGGATCGGCGAATTAACGGCAACAGACCACTTTTTACTTCAAAAATACCTGCAGAGGTCACATTGCCATTCTTGACGACGAACCTTCTACCAGTAAGCATGTTACAAAGTAGGTACAGCAGTGGCTTACTAATGCCTAGCCCATTGAGCTTGTAAAAATGTCCTTCTAACCATACGGTGTCGAAGGCCTTCTCCAGGTCAATCAGGCAGGCACCCGTACATTGTTTCTGGCTCTTGTTCCATTGGATCTCCGACACCAGTTTGGACGCGGCATGAATAGTGTCATGCCCCGCTTTGAAACCGAATTGGTTATTCGGAATTATATGTTTGTCCTCTGTCCAGTTGGTCAGAGCCCTATTTATCACCTTCTCAAATACCTTGCTGATGGACCGGAGGTTGCACGAATTCGAAGAATCTTTTCCTCGTTTGGATATGGGTTGCACAATCGCAGTTTTCCAATGCTCCGGATAATGTGCATTACATATTTGTTAAACAGGATAGTGTACATATTAACCACATCTAGGGGGAGATGTCTTAGCACAATGTTCGTGATGTTCGAGGGCGAACACTCATTCACCTTATACACTTCCTGAAAGACCGCGCCTATTACCTCCATTTTTTCATGCGGATCTTCGACCACAAAGAAGTTATCGTCGAGTACGGCGTTATCTGGATCAATAACTGCTGCGCCTTCTGTGGGCACCGTTGACTGGTGGCCTGGTTCTGCCACCGGTTGTTGCTGGTCATTGACCGCTTCTACGCGGGCGGACCGCTCGTGGTCATTCATTTTCCGCACTCACACTTATTTCAGTGTGTGAGCCACGGAAAAAAAAGAAAATGTCTGGTTGTGCCAATGGGGATCGAACCGGGATCCCGTCGAGACTGCTGCTTTTAGAAAACTCGCGGTACTTACACTAGTCGAGTACTGCGATTAACGTGTATTATTTTTGTTGAAAGCCGACTCACTCGAAACTAACACTTCACTGTTCGGAAGTCTCATTCGGGTTTGTACTCTTAAACGAGCCGGTCATACTTCCTCTCTCGTTTACCTCAAATTCGTTTATCCACAACATAAAAATTGCTAAGCGCGGTCTTAACGCACTTGAGGATTCTTTATCCTCTACTAACAAATATAGGAGGACGAGTACTCCTATATTGTCGCGTCGGTTTAATTATTTTAACATCTTGGATTCTCATCCTGACACGAACAATGATGATGATATGTCTCCGAGTGTTAGCCAGCCTTCGGCAAAAAAAATAACTATTCCCCCAATTAAAATATTACATAAAACTAGTGAATATGTGCATCAACTGCTTAAAGAGCTAAAAGTAAATGATTACTCTATTAAAAAAATTTCGTTGGGTATTAAATTGTTCTGTGAATCAATCAACTCATATAATACTGTGTGCAGTGGCTTAAAATGTAAAAAGTGTCAATTCTTTTCTCATGACCTTAAAAGCGAAAGGTCGTTTAAAGCCATTCCCTTCGGTTAAGATGAGATCCCATTAGACGCTCTTAAAAATGAACTTATTTCTTTCGGTCTTAAGTGCAATGACATTAAAATGATTAAGAAAGATCATCAAAAATTCATAGACGTCCTCTATGTTGTCTTTTTCGAAAATGGATCTGTTCGACTATTGGATTTAAAAAAAAAATGTGAAGAAAATATTTCGGACGCAAGTGAGGTGGGAATTCCACCAAACTAACCCTTGCACATCTACCGCCATCTCCAAATGTGCAAACTGTGGTGGGAATCATAAATCCACCGATTCCACTTGTGAAAGTCATGTCAAATACTAAAAAATAAGAGAAAATTCCTCAGCAAAAATAAATCGCTCTCGTGTACTGACTCAATCTACTCCAACGCAAAATCAACAGCCCGCAAAGAGCTTTAAATTCAGCAGCATGAGCTTTTTTTTTTATAATTTGCACGCGCTCAGGGGATTGCAAATACCCTTAAGTGTCCGGGGTCAAGACACAGCACGGGCCGAAGGTATAGAGGGAGAAAGGGAGAGGAGATACCTGTGCACATTGGTCTTAAATATCTGCGGGTTGTAGTCTGTGGGAAATATAGGGCTGGGAAGAGCATTCCAAATTCGCGTAGTACAGCTGAAGAACGAGTCTCTAAATTTAACTGTGCGTCCGAAAGTAGGCTTAAGGGGAAACTGATTAGCATTCCTGGTGAGACGAGTATTGCGGGCGAATTCATAAAGAGGAGGAATGCAGTTGGCTAGCTCACTTCTGTATCGTTTGTTGAAAAAACGATAAAATACGGACAAAGAAGAAACGGTATGTCGATGTCCGAGGGAGTCTAATGACTTTGCGACATTGTTGTCTCCTATAAGTTTTATCGCTCGCTTTTGGATTCTATCTAGTAGGCGCAGGGTGTTCTTTAGGGCACCAGACCAGATATGAGCGTTGTACTCAAGCTTGGGGCGGATATACGCCTTATAAATGAAAGCCAAATCAGAGGGGGTGAAATATTTCTTGCATCGATTAAGGAAATCTAAACATTTCGCAGCACTTTTGGCGACCTCAAATATGTGATCGTTCCAACTAAGTGTTGTGTTGATACACATACCAAGGATGGAAAGCTTTCCGGTTTCATCGACACAAGCGCCATTCATGGCTAATGGCTGATTAACGAGGGTTCGCTTGAGTGACAGCAGGCAGCATTGAGTTTTTGAAGCATTGAATTCCACTCTGTTGTTGTTTCCCCAGCTAATTATGCTGTCAAGATCGGAATTCAATGTGCTTAACATACGCTGCCGTTCCAATTCTACGGCCGAAGGGCAGGGTCGTGAGTCTCGGAACGAATATGAAAAGCTGAGGGTGCTGTCATCAGCGAAGGAATGGATTGGATTAGAAGTAGCAGACAAGAGATCATTAATAAAAATGAGAAAGAGTGTCGGAGACAGAACAAAGCTTTGGGGTACACCAGCTGAAATTTCTACAAGCGTTTTTGTAGATTTTTTGACTACTTTTACTTACTGTATTGAAATAAGAATTACGACGATCTGGGTTGAAAGAAAACGCGTGCGTATCGTGTGACGATTCGTTAACAAGTGGATTTTTATTTTTCCAGTTCATTTAGTGTTTCGATAAATTGATACAATATTTCGTTAAACTATAAATATGGCCGCTTAGGCGCAAAATTCAAATATTAGACCATTTGGTTATAACTCAATGTTTAATTCGTAAGTTAAGAATTCATTTTTTATTTTATTATTATTATTATTTTTTTTTAAATGCGTATGTTCTGGCGAAACACCGGCCGCGTTGAAGGGCTACAGGCTTCAAACTTCCTCAGGCAGAACCGCTAACTTTACGATGGGGCGTCTTATTACGCCGTTTCGCGTCCTTACTTCAGCCACTCTGACCTTTCTGTCCGCCCCTTCGACGACTGCGACGACTCGTCCGATTGTCCAATGTTGCGGTGAACTGTTGTCTTCGTGGACGACGACGACCTTTCCGACCACGAGGTTGGGTTGCTCCTTGGCCCATTTGCTGCGACCTTGCAGACTCGTCAGGTAGTCCCTTGACCACTTCTGCCAGAACTGATGCTTGAGACAGCATACAAGCTGCCATCTTTTTAAGCAGCCCATTCGACCTTCCGGCAATTGCTCTGGTGGTAGCGCTCGAAGGGGGCTTCCTATAAGGAGGTGTGCAGGTGTGAGCGCCTCGCCGTCGCCGGGGTCTGCGCTGAGGGATGCGATGGGCCTTGAATTTAGCACTGCCTCGACCTCGGCGAGAATCGTGAGCAGTTTCTCGCTCATTAGAAGGGCGTTCCCCACGGTCCGGTGCAGCAGTCCCTTTGCTGATTTCACAGCTGCTTCCCACAGACCGCCGAAATGAGGAGCCCTTGGCGGTATGAAGGCGAAGTTGAAGCCTTCTTCTGCTGCGAATTGGTGAACAGCTTCCCTTCCTTGTTCGAACTGCGTCCGAGCTTCCTGCAGCTTCCTCTGAGCTCCCACGAAGTTGGTCCCGTTGTCGCAGTGTATGGTCTTCGGAAGTCCTCAACGAGCGATGAACCTTTTTAGAGCAAAGATAAAACAATCGGAAGACAAGTCCGTGGTTAGTTCAAAATGTACAGCCTTGGAAGAGAAACACACAAAGACGGCAATGTACGTTTTTACTGGTGGTCGACCACGAATTTTCAAGGTTGTGTACACGGGGCCACAAAAGTCAACGCCACACATAAGAAAGGGTCGTTGTGCTTTAAGTCAGTCGGCTGGAAAATTACCCATGATTTGGATGAGCAATTTTGGCCTGTACTTAAAGCAGTGTACACAACTTTACACAGTTTTTCGGCATGCTTCTTGGGCATTTACTAGCCACAATCTTTCTCGAAGCAGAGCCACCAATACTTTGGGACCAGCATGGCAATTTTTTCTGTGCAAATACCGCAAATACGTCTTGTTAAAGTTCGTATTTTTTTTAAAGCAACAGCGGAAATTTTGCATCATACTCAATCGGTGCATGGAGTAGGCGTCCGCCCACTCGAAGAAGCGAGAATGTAAATTCACCATCTTTGAACTCATGCAAGAATGGATTGAGTTTCTGAATGTTTGGTTCAAGTGCGAGATATCGTTTTAGTTTTCGGATGTCCTCGGAGAATTCGTGATGTTGAACAATTTCTATTAGCTTAAGAAATGCCAACTTCAACTCTTGAGCCGATGGCGTGGCTTCGAACGTTTCGATTCTATTCTTCATTTTTCTGATGAAGCGCATGATGTACACAAAAATTCTTGCTATCTTTGCATACGACGAACATTTGTCGATAACATCCATCAGATAATTTTGAGGGTGTTCGATCGCTAGTAATGCTAGCTTCGTGTTTCTCATTTCTAGGGCCTCTTCTTCCGGCGAGAGCTCGAATCGCGCATTGCTGGGCCATGAAACTGGACTTTCTAGAAGGAACAATGGACCGTGAAACCAAATTGACTCCTTTAGTTCATCCACGTTACAACCTCTAGATACAATGTCCGCTGGATTTTGTTTGGATGCGACATGTCTCCATGATATTTTTTTGTGTCCACTCTTGAATTTCTGACACACGATTAGCCACAAATGTTGTCAGATTTGAAGGATGTGTTCTTATCCAGTGCAAAGTTATTTCGGAATCTGTCCAAAATACTGTTTGCCCTACCTGGAGATTCAACATTGCCGATACTCTCATCAACAATTTTGATAGAGTATGCGCTGCGCAAAGTTCCAATCGAGAAAGCGACTTGATTTTTAAGGGCGACACCTTCGACTTTGCAGTTAATAGCGTCGACTTGATGCCTGATTTGGTTTGGCTGCGTATGTAAATGCAGCAACCATATGCTGTCATTGAGGCATCGGCGAACCCATGAACTTCAATCTTCGCGTTGGAGTGTGTCTCTACAAATCGCGGTATTTTTATATTTTGTGTCAAGTTTATCTTGAAGTTCTGCCAACTGGTATCAAAGCGCAATGGAATCGGCTAGTCCTAATCTAATTTTGCAATCCATAGCTCTTGTAGCAAGATTTTTGCTTTAGTCACTATGGGGCATAATAGTCCAAGAGGAGCAAAGAGACGTGAAGAAACTGATAGGATGTTTCTCTTCGTCGCTGGAAGATCATCAAAGTTTTCTTCTAGCTTGAAGCTAAAGATGTCTTTCCTAGGTTTCCAGTGAATTCCTAGCGTTTTCGTGAAGTCTGAATCATTAAATTTGATTTCCTTTTCAGGATTCCCTTCTTCGTAGGATGATTCGAAAACCACTTGGCTAATTGAAATCCGCCTCGTTTTAAGATTTCTATCACTTCCTGTTGGATTTTTGTGAGAGTCTGTAACTCATTAGCACCGGTTAAAAGATCGTCCACATAGAAATCTTTAAGAATCGTTTCTGATCCTACCGGGTGAGAGTCTTTGTGAGCATCGCTTAACATTTTCAAACACCTTATCGCTAGGAACGGTGCAGACGCAGTACCATAAGTGACTGTGTTTAACTGAAAATGTTGAAGAGGTTCGGATGGGTGTTTTCTCCACACTATGAGCTGGTAAATCGAATGCTCTTTGGCTATCATAACTTGCCGGTACATTTTTGAAATATCTGCCGTCAAGGCAAATTTATGTTTTCGAAAACGGAGCAAAGTCGAAAACAGCTCCTCTTGAATGGTTGGACCGACCATCAATAAGTCATTCAGTGATTTTTGAGACATTGTACGACTCGACGCATCAAATACAACCCGCAATTTTGTGCTTGCACATTGTAGCCTTAAGACACATTGATGCGGAATGAAATAGTGTGGGATCTTCGGAATTTCGCTACTAGCCGGCGACATATGTCCCAAGGTAAGGTATTCATTCATGAAATCCATATACATAGCTCTAAGATCATCATTTTTCCAGAGCTTCCGCTCAAGAGAGAGAATCCGACGTTTAGCGTTGTCGTATGATGATCCTAATGAGCTTGGTGTTTCTTTGAATGGCAACATTACCTCAAATCGGCCTATCGGTAATAGTTTTGTGTTTTCAACAAAGTGACTTTCACAACTTTGTTGTTCAGGTGTGAGTATCTTGTTTGATTCTCCGGGTATTTCCTCAAGTGTCCAACATTTTTGGATCACTTGGTCTAGACTTGGTATTTCATCTAAGTGGCATATCATGTTACAAAATCTTGTATTTGAATTTGAACTTTTGGAGTATTTTCCAGATATGATGCAATCTAACAAAGTTTTTTGTATCACCGGATACTCCGGACATTTCTTTATTTGACCCACTGCAAGTAGATCAAAGAAGGTCTCACCGCCCAACAACAAATCAATTTTTTGGGATTTATGAAATCCTGGGTCAGCCAATACGATATTTTTTGGAATATTCCAATTCGTTGTATTGATAGCCTGATCTGGCTGATAGGCTGATATCGAAGTCATAACCCAATAATCGGCTGAGAAGGAATGCTCATTCAGCCTTGACTTCACCACAGCATGAACATTGTTCTTCAGTTTTGAGTTAATCTTACCAATACCAAGCACATTCAATGATTTGTCTTCTTTCTGAAGATTCAACCTCTGTGCAAGTTCTTCCGTGATGAAGTTAATCTGCGAGCCTGAATCAAGTAAGGCTCTAGCTAGCAGATATTCACCATTCTTGCATTTTATTTGGACTGCCGCGGTTGCAAGAATAACTTGATCTGTTGAAACAGAGGCGTGCAGGGCTTGGGAGGTCGAAGGTTGAACTCCGTTGACAGTTGTCACGTACTGGTGCAATAATGTGTGATGCAAATTGGGACATTTTTCGCAAACTCAAATCTTTGCGCCACGGATAACGCTGTAAAAGATTGACATGCTGTTAGATAGTGGTCATTAGATTGGCAGAATAAACACTTTATTCTGCTTTGTTGTTGTTGTGTGTTAGAACACGAAAGCGATGACCTTTGGTTTTTTAGGCGATTCAGATCTCTTCTGTTCGCAAGTTGCCTGTCATTGAGTTTAACTCGAGACGATGACGACTCTTTGGCAGCTATGTGCTGATATCTCTTATTGAGTGCTGATTCACAGTCACTTCAGAGAGGAAGTGTACTATGATCTAGCTGTTCTGCCCACTTCGACCTCGTGATTGCGTCCACTTTCGACATCACCAAGTGAATGATGATTGCGTTGGTAATGTTTTTCTCATCACCCAATGACAAAAGCGAATCGTATATCGCAGAAACCGTGTCTATCATGTTGCGTAAAGCAGATGCAGATGGTTTTGTGATTTCTGGCAACTCAAATAGTGTCGATACATTATCGAAAAATATCAGACAGTTGTTGTCATACACTTTTTTTCAAGCTCGCTAACGATTTCGGGTAGTTTTGCTCTGTGATTTGGAACGCTTTAACCGTTCCCAAAGCCTCACCAGACAAACACGAAATGAGGTGATTAAACTTTTCTATGTTTGGTATATTTGGATCGTTGTCCACTAAATTTTCAAATAGGCTGATAAAGTTTTTGTATTCAGCGTATTTGCCGTTAAATTTGGTGAGGGCCCTTTTTTGGTAGTCGTGAGTGATGAGACCCAGAAAAGGAGTATTCTGCCATACTGGATATGCGCCCCTTATTTAATACACTCATTAATAACGACTTTGTAACCACGCAAATGTCTTCCAATTCCCCGCGGAAAGTGTCACTATGATCAGTCAGCTCTATGTCTGATTGATAGATCAGGCTTGATCAATATATGAATTAAGTAAATCTAATCTACATTCTAATTCGATTGGATTCTGTGACATCTTCTTTTCTATTAACGCCGATTTCACACGAGAAGTATTCGACACGATTACTGACCTCTGATGCTTGAGTTGCTCAAGAGTGTCATGTTTGCTCGGAGAATTTTGTCTCTTTGGTGCCATTGTTGTGATTTGTGGAAAATATTCAATTAACCGCTTTGATAATTTACGTGGAATTAGTTTGTCCACTGGCTTTGCTCGATTTACTAATTAAGTCGTCGTTTGATTTAACGTAATCAAGATGCTAAATAATAAACGCAACCGGAATGAGTGCTATAAGCCGAAACTATCTTCCTTTAGTCTAGCAACAGGTTTAATTTTCCTAATCACTTTAAAAATTTGTTTAATAATAACAGCGATTTATTTCCTTAATTATTATTATTTTTTGCTGAATGCACTCTCATGCGAAAAGAAATTGCAACAAGTAATTTGTGCACTGAACACACTGAATTTTATTTAATTTCTGGTAATTTTGATTGTTTGACACTGGCTTGATCACCGGTGATGTGTGCACGAATTTTTAATTGAATCCGGAGACCAAATAATGGTGTTAGCGGTGGCAACCAAAAACGAGCAACAATCGTTTGCCGAAATGAGAACTTTGCTCAGAACTGGGTTTATTATTTTTTAGCTTAAAATAATCAAACTTTAATGTAAACTGCGCTTATTAGATTTAAGACACAATAAATAGCCTTGACGCACGCACTTTTATTATTATTTTTTTGTGTATGATACAACAAAGATCATTCAGTAAATGCAATGACAAAAATTGAAAGTGTATTTGAGCTTCTGTACTTTTGGCACTAGAGTTTAGCAAATTGCTTCTTATCTCGCACTTTCAATTTTTGTTGAATACCTCTTTTTCGGCGACTTCCCTTTTGCACTGCTAACAATTGCAATTAGTATGATGTTTGATGTTTTTTTTTTGGTTTTATCGCGCGCGATTTCCGGACACCGAACTATTGTAACTAAGTACTCTTTTTTTTTTTTTTGCACTGCACTACCCTACTTGCACTTGTGCACTTTGTGATTTCTCTTGTTTTATATCTGTTATATTTCTATATACATATATACATATATATTACGATATACGTATGTATCACTTTACAATCACTTTTTTACTTTTTTATTTTTGATTTTTTTGTCACTGCTCGGGCACCATGAAATTTCTACAATCGTTTTTGTAGCTTTTTTGACTACTTTCACTTACTGTATTGAAATAAGAATTACGACGATCCGGGTTGAAAGAAAACGCGTGCGTATCGTGTGACGATTCGTTAACAAGTGGATTGTTTTTTTTCCAGTTCATTTAGTGTTTCGATAAATTGATACAATATTTCATTAAACTATAAATATGGCCGCTTAGGTGCAAAATTCAAATATTAGACCATTTGGTTATAACTCAATGTTTAATTCACAATGGTTTGTACTTTAATTTACGAATTCATTTTTTATTTTATTATTTTTTTTTTAAATGCGTATGTTCTGGCGAAACACCAGCATTCGAAAGGTAATTTCTAAACCATAGAAGAAGAGATTCATAGATACCATGTGCACGCATTTTCGACAAAAGAGCTTGATGCCAAACTCTGTCAAATGCCGTAGAAATATCAAGTGCAACGATCTTGTTTTCGCCTGCATTATGCAAAGATGTGTTACAGTTTTCGGTGGGATAAGCTATAAGATCACCAGTGGACCTGTTGCTACGGAAACCGTATTGCCGGTCATTAAGAAGCTTCCGCGATTCAAGATATTTCATAAGCTGACGATTTATCAGCGTTTCCATGACCTTAGAAAGAAGGGACGTAAGTGCTATGGGTCGGTACGAGGTGGGTGACGAAGATTCGCCCTTTTTAGGGACCGGCTGGACAAATGCCGTTTTCCATCTGCTCAGAAAGATACCTAAAGAGTAGGATAGATGAAAAAGCTTACGCAATGGTTTTGCCAGCGCAGAAGAACACCTCTTCAGAAGTATAGGGGGAATACCATACGGACCAGCGGATTTGAGCACGTCGAGATCTTTAAGTACTCTTGCAACTGTACGAGTGCGGAAGTGGATTTGTCCTATGGTGAAATGAAAGCTCTCAAGTACAGGTGGAGACATATTGGAATCTGGCAGTGTTGAGCTGGCTGCAAAATGCGCCGCAAGCAGATTGGCTTTGTCTAAAGAGCTGACAGCTGGAATGTCATTGTAAATGAGCGTAGGAATTGAAGACGAGGTGGAATTCTTTATGTTTTTTACAAATGATCAAAAGTTTTTGCTACCTTTGGGACATTGTAGCACTTCTTGCCTCAACTTTTGATCATAAGAGAATTTCACACGTCTGATAGTTGCATTGCAGTCTTTTCTGGTCCGGTTAAACTTATTCCGGTTATCCTCAGTAGGGTTGGCTTTGTATGCCCGGAAATTCAACTCTCTCAACCTGATAGCCTCTTTACAGCTCGAGTCATACCATGCATTTTCTTTGGGCTTGATACTCTTCACTCTATGCGGAATGAAGGATCTCATGCCCAGCAGAAGAATGTTTGTGATCATATCAGCAGCGGCATCCACGTCACTATCGAGGAAGCATAGTGACCAGTTAAAGTTCCTAAAGAAATTCTTGAGCTTTCTCGTACAGCCATACTGTTTTTTTGGAATTTGTTCTCTAACTGTGTGTGATGATAACGAGAAATTTGCTGATATGACACAATGGTCAGACGAGCCTAGAGGCGACAGTATGTCAACAGAATATTTATCAGGGTGAGAGGTGAGAAACAGGTCCAGGGTGTTGGCGGAATGATCTGCGATGTCCGGTATTCGTGTGGGCTCATTTACTAGCTGAGTCAAATTGTTTAGCTCAGCAAAGATTTCGACATACCTTCCTTCGGGTGCTGTCTGGCCTGAATGTCGAAGCCAATTAGAATTGTGTACATTGAAATCGTCCGCAATGGCAATTTCAGTGCGAGGATACAGGGATACAATTCTTGAGATGGAATCGGATAGCGCATCAAATTCGTTAAAAGTTGAATTGCTATACAAGTTTGGACTTCTATAAATGAAGCAGTAGTGGATTAAATGCTTACGGACATGGAGTTTTAACCACAGAAAATTAAATTCCGGATTGGAACAGTGGCCATATTGTGGTTGAAGTTGGTAAGCTACATCACTACGCACGTAGATGGCGAGACCGCGATGAAAAAAGAAAAGCGTCACCAAGCTATATCCGGGCAGGGTGAAATCCGATAATTCGGTATTCTCACCTACCTGTGTTTCACTTAGTGCCAAGACAGCTGGTTTATATAAAAACAAGTAGACATACACAGCGAAGAGATTCACTCTTAGCCCACGAACATTGCACACATCAACCCTAAAGTTTGCCATACAAAACAAGACGGAGATATAAAATTACCAAACTCCGTCTGCGTGTGGTAAAGCAGAGATTTTCCATCTCTCCCGAAGGAGCGCAATCAGCAAGTGACATCCCAGCCTGCAAAAATTGTTCCACGTGATGCCTAACCAGTGCACGCAGCCGTACACCAAAGCTCTTCATCTGCGGAAAGCTCCCTTTTCTCTCAAGAAGAACTTACCGCGCTTACAATGGAAATGGTCACCAAGCTTGGAAATTGCAAATCAAAAATCGAGCAATTCAATGTTATTAATCGTATTATTGTGAATTAAAAACGTCCACGTCATGAATTTTTATACGTCTGCGGTTTTCGAAACGTCCACGTCATGAATTTTTATACGTCTGCCAGTTTTGAATACGAAATCTCTCAGAATCACACAAATATTAGAACGTCCACGTCATGAATTTTTATACGTCTGCCAGTTTTGAATATGAAATCTCTCAGAATCACACAAATATTAGAAAGAGATAGCGCGTAAGTTTCCATAAGTTAGAGGGAGATGCAAACGAAGATTTGGGTTTTCCCGGTACAATGTGAACGTTCACTTGTGTGTGTATCGAAACAAATCGCTCGTGCAAATACTCATATGAATTAATACATTTCTGGACATATTTTAAACTTTGTTTTGTTTGTTTTTTTTTATATGAAACTATCATTGTTCGAAGATGAAATTATAATAAGAAATATTTTAAAGGGATGACAATATAAATTAGGTAAAACATTGAATCAACTGTCGACAATCGTTGCGTATCGATTATCGATTGATAATCGACATTCGCAATCGGGGCCACAGTCTGGCTTAAGTGCTACATTTTGTCATATACGAAAACGATGCCCGACCAGCAATTTGAGCAACAAAATTCCTTTTGAAAAATGAACTGGAAAACAATTAAAAATAAATTATGTAAGATCTTTTGGTTCAAAGGTGTTTGTTTTGAATAATAAAGATAAAATTGCACAAAATCGGTGGAAGTTGTATTCGTGGGATACCCTCGGAATAAAAATGGATACCGGATATGGTTCCCAAGTAAACGTCAGATACTTGAAGTACGGGATGTGAGATTTTTGGAGGAGTTTGAAAAAAATTCCACAGAATACGGTTGTTTTGGAAGAGTTGTTAACATCGGCAGAGAAAGCTGAAATAGCTGAAAGTAATCCAAAGACTGTTGAGTTTTCACCACGTCCATTAAGGGACAATGAAGTGTCTGAAAATCAATCTGTAGCACCGGACTGAACCAAGAAATCTGAAGATGAAGGGGAGATAACTCCAAAAAAACCACGGCTGCTGCGCACTTGAATCAGAGGGCGACCGAAGAATCTGTTTCGGATAACGCGCTCAATGGCAGCACGGCAAAATGAAGATGGGGGGTCAGCATTGGCGGAACTGAATCTGACTGCGTTTGCTGGAGTAGCAGAAATCAGCGTTGAGAATGCCTTGAAAAGCGACGAATGGAAAGATGCAATGGAGTCTGAAGTAGTGAGTCTTATCAAGAATGACACCCGGGAGATTATTGAAAATAACGATAGGACAAATATTTTTGGATGCCGTTGGATTCTTTCAAACAAGCATGGTCCGGAAAGCAAAGTAGAGAGGCGCAAAGCTTGACTTGTGGCTAAGGGGTACAGTCCGAAGTCACAACATACTCGTTGTGACTCAAGAGACTAAATATCTCTGCTGATTGTATCATCAAAATTCATACACTTCTTGTATTTGTTAAGTAAACACTGTGAAAACTCAATTGATTCAAGCCTGTTTGATTGTTACCTAATGTGAGGCTGCAATAGGCGATTGTATTCACAAAAAATTCTGAGTGATAGTGTTCACGCACATACAGTCAAATGTACCCAGCAGTATTGGTGAATCGACTTCGACCGTAATTTCATTTCATTTATTTATTTAGCTAAAAATATTGCTATTACAAACGTAACGAGAAATATTTAATACATACATATGTACATATGTAAAAATATATTTATCTTAATATGTATGTATGTATATAAAAAACTGCAGATATATGTATGTATATACACTTGTGCTCTTACAATTAAGCCATATTGAAGGCTGTAGATTAATTGATTCAAATATCACTTTCGTAATGATTACAAAAAAATGTACGTATACAGTATTTATAATTGAACTTTATTGAAACTTAAATAATGTTTAATTATACTTACTTTTATAATCATTTCTTAAATTCATAATTTAGTTTTACAAAATATAATACAATTCAATTTATATACAATTCATAGATTACTTGTTTTTATTATTTTAATACATTTAGATTTGAATAACCCGCTGTTTGTTTCTAATTTCAATTTATTTGGTAGTCTCTTGAACAATTTTGAGTGATGAAAAAGACTGTGTTTTGATATTCATTGTCATTTCGTAGATGATATGGCTGAGCTTCTCAAATCCTCTTTATCCTACTTGTTAAGTACGCCGGTGCATTACCCATGTTGATGTTGAAAATAACTAGTAAGGTGTTCAGTTGTAATCGTGGTTTTATATTTAGCCATCTAAGCGCGTCGAGTTATTGGTGTCATTCTGTTGCATTTTCGTATTGTCCTCATCCCTTTGTTTTGCAGTTTCTGTAGTCTACTTAATAGTCCATGTTTGCAGCATACATATAAAATAGACGCGCAGTATTCGAAATGTGGTTTTTCCATAGTATTATATATATAGTCACAGCTGTAACGAAGTCGATTTTATTCCGTATTCTCCTGAAAAGTCCTATTTTAGTCCCAATTTTCTTGCATATATAGTACAAATTCTTGTTGAAATTTAATTCTTTATCAATCACATCGATTACGAAAGTCATATAACGACTTGTGTCGAAACTCCTCTGTGATGTCGGTATTACGATTGCCGATAAAGTAGTCGTTTTATGCCATAAAACGACTTCTGGCGAGAAGCTTATATGGAACGTATTTTTTGTGTGACACTTGTCATGAATCGGTATTCCGAAAGTCGATTTACTACCTCAAAACGACGAGTAACACGACAAAAGAAGGCGGTTTGAATTTTGTGAACGACTCTAATGGAAAAACAAGTAAATGTGTGTTTTAACTGGAATGGTGTACAATTTATTTAGTGCTAATTATTTATATCTCAAGGATGAACATTTTCAGCCAAAAACAAATAAAGCGACTGGTTGAACTGATAGAGGAAAACAGAAATTTAGCAACGACGAATGATTTATGTTCGAAACTTTATTTTTGATTTCGTCCAGCAAATAAGCAAACGCCACCTTATTTGCATATCTCTTACTTAGCATCTGGTAAATTAAATGAATTGCATTTTAATCGAATACTTCTTCTGATGTTAATTAATTCCCTTTTCTGCATTTCTTGATAGTCGTTATCTTCATTTATCCGATAAATAAACTAGCAATGCTGTTCATATTTACTTTAAATTCCACGAATAATTTTATTAAGCAAACACCTCCAAACAACAATTAAAAATGTTTATTCCGGTAGAATTTATGAAAACTACCCCAGTTAAGAAATTGACAAAGCTTTGAATGACAGCTTTAGAATATGTGTGGAACATAGGCTCGAGTCGATGAAGGTTCGTAATACCGATGCTTAAATGCCTGTAAAGTGACTCGACTCTCAAAACGCCTTGTGTCGTTCAACGACTTTCGTAATCGGGGTAAATATAGATACCCAATTATTTTATTTGATCCACCTTTTCAATTCAGTCATCGACTAGCTCTCGTCGCGATAACATCGTTCGTGGGCCACTATTTTTTCCTTGCGTTCCGTTATTTAAAGATAAGAAACCACCTTTATCTTTCTTCATTCATTCGCATTTCTTCATGTATGTGGAAAAAAAAGAAGACAAGTGCTAAGTGACAAACGACTACACAATGGCCCCGGGCCACGTGTTCTCTCGGGCAATCGGTATAGCGATCTCGATTTAGATCCGCCATCCGAACCCAAACAACAAAAAAGATAAAAACTAGTTATTCATCCATACAAAACTATAGCTTTGATAACTCGCTACCATACCAATCTACGTCCCAAAGCCCTAAGTTTATTACAATTTCCAACCCCCTCACTAATTCCGCACACATCAATTTTATCGACAACCAACCATCTAAATCTACTTCCAAGCCCTCTGTAACCCATACATACGCAAACTCACAAAATTTAAATACAAACAAACACAATCAAAATCAAGCCACCCCTTTCGGACTCCTTACGGAGACCTGCACAACAGAGTCCGAATGATGAGCTAAATGGTGGTGTAAATGGCAACTGGGCCACAGAGTCAACTCTTCTCTCAAGATTCTCCAGTATAATCTGAAAGGTTTTTTTTAATAATTGCCCTGATTTGCTATTGCTTATTAATGACCTTAAGCACTCTATAATATTGCTACAGGCAACCCATATTGAACATAACCTCCAAACACAAAACATACACCCATGTGGACTTAAAACTAACATCTCCCTCCCTCATTCCGCTCTGCACATGGACCGTTTCCGATTACCTACACGGCAGCGATCACTTCCCCATAATAACCATTTAATCACTTGGATCGAGCATTGCTCCTATAAAACACCAAAAAAAGTATAATAAAGCAGATTGGGAACTATTTAAAACCAAAGTATCTAAAGAAATCTCCAAAAGACAACTCTCTTCCAACATAAACAAGGAAGCGGCAATCATTCAAAGGTGTATTCGATCTGCAGCAAATGAAGCAATCCCCCAAACAAAAGAAAAATCATGTCATAAAAATGTCCCTTGGTGGTCTAAAGAGTTGAGTGCCCTCCGTCGCGAAAAAGAAAAAGCCTGGCGTGTGTTTAAAAAATACCCATCTGATCCCTATTTGATACTTTATCGTAAAGCAAATGCCAAATTCGAGAAGACGGCAAAGGCCCATAAAATCGAAAGCTTTGCAAAGTTTACTGCTGGAATTAACCCAAACTCCACACCAAAGAAAATTTGGGCTGATATAAAAACCCTCACTGGCAATTACACCCCCCACTCTGTAAAAACTATTGTAACCGATTCTAACACCATTACCTGTCCTTTACAAATCGCCGAACTTTTCGCAATGTCTTTTTGAAAATTCAAGCAATGATTCCCATTTCCACCCCGACTTTATTCGGGAGAAGAACCTACTTCTCCAACAAGAGCTCCCATCGTACATTATCGACGCCACTTCAAAGCAAAAAGATGTTAGAACTTGAATGCTCTCTACAAACCTTCAAAGGTACAACCCCTGGACAAGATCGCATATCCTATGCTATGGTAACATTCCGCAAGTGTGGAAGGTGTCAAATATTATTCCCCTGCCAAAACTCAATAAAGACCACACTTCAATTTCAGGGTATCGCCCAATTTCTCTCCTTCCCTGCCCTGGGAAAATACTTGAAAAGATCATCTCCAAACGTCTCTTCTGGTTCCTCGAAAACAAAAAACTTGTACACAGCAATCAAGTGGCCTTCAGAAAAGGTAGAAGCACTACTGATGCACTTCTGTATTTAGACGATTTCATTTCCTCATCCATTTCAACAAGGAATAACGTTTCAATCCTCAGAATTGATTTGGAAAAATCATTTGATCGTATCGGGCTTCATGCCATTTTGAAACAACTCACCCAATGGAAGGTTGGACCAAAGATGTTCAAATATGTGAAATCATTTCTCACCACCAGGCGCTTTCGCATAACAACCAACAATGCTACTTCCATCATTCACAACCAACAATGCTACTTCCGTCATTCACAACTTTCCAAATGGCATTCCCCAAGGATCTCCATTATCTGTAGTACTATTTATAATTGCTTTTAATGAAATTAGCAACATAATAAACTACTTTAACAAGGTTCACCACGTTCTATACGCAGATGATCTTATACTCTTTTCAGACTGTAAGAACTTAACCTTAACTGGTAAATTTTGTTCAGTCATCCTAGACCGTTTGTCAAATTGGGGTAATACGTCTGGAGCTTTAATTCCCGTTAATTCAAAACATATTTCTGTACAACTTAATGACAAATACATAAGCAATGCCAACTGCATAAAGGTACTCGGTCTACTTCTTGACTCAAAATGTAATTTTAATAGTCATTGTACATACATCAAGAAAAACCTAACTCATAGAGTAAATATAGTTAAATACCTATCTTCAAAAAACAGTTTTTGTAACATAAATACTGTAATTAACATCATTAGATCCATCATTCTATCTAAAATTGATTATGGTTTAGCTATTTACGGGAAATGTTCTAAATCTCGTCTACAATTTGTCTCAACACCATACCATGGAGCAATTAGAACAAACCTAAGAGCATTTCGGACCACTCCCATTTTAAACCTACTCACGGAAGCAGACCTACCCCAAGTCACTAACATCTCCCTCCCTCATTCCGCTCTGTACATGGACCGTTTCCGATTACCTACACGGCAGCGACCACTTCCCCATAATAACCATTTTATCACTTGGATCGAGCATTGCTCCTATATAACACCAACAAAAAAGTATACTGGATAAAGCAGATTGGGAACTATTTAAAACCAAAGTATCTAAAGAAATCTCCAAAAGACAACTCTCTTCCAACATAAATAAGGAAGCGGCAATCGTTCAAAGGTGTATTCGATCTGCAGCAAATGAAGCAATCCCCCAAACAAAAGAAAAATCATGTCATAAAAATGTCCCTTGGTGGTCTAAAGAATTGAGTGCCCTCCGTCGCGAAAAAGAAAAAGCCTGGCGTGTGTTTAAAAAATACCAATCTGATCCCATAAAATCGAAAGCTTTGCAAAGTTTACTACTGGAATTAACCCAAACTCCTCACCAAAGAAAATTTGGGCTGATATAAAAACCGTCACTGGCAATTACACCCCCACTCTGTAAAAAACTATTGTAACCGATTCTAACACCATTACCTGTTCTTTACAAATCGCCGAATTTTTCGCAATGTCTTGGGAAAATTCAAGCAATATTCCCATTTCCACCCCGACTTTATTCGGGAGAAGAACCTACTTCTCCAACAAGAGCTCCCATCGTACATTATCGACGCCACTTCAAAGCAAATGGAATCACCTATCAAGATGTTAGAACTTGAATGCTGTCTACAAACCTTCAGACGTACAACCCCTGGACAAGATCGCATATCCTATGCTATGGTAACATTCCGCAAGTGTGGAAGATGGCAAATATTATTCCCCTGCCAAAACCCAATAAAGACCACACTTCAATTTCAGGGTATAGCCCAATTTCTCTCCTTCCCTGCACTGGGAAAATACTTCAACAGATCATCTCCAAACGTCTCTTTTGGTTCCTAGAAAACAAAAAACTTGTACACAGCAATCAAGTGGCCTTCAGAAAAGGTAGAAGCACTACTGATGCACTTCTGTATTTAGACGACTTCATTTCCTCATCCATTTCAACAAGGAATCACGTTTCAATCCTCAGTATTGATTTGGAAAAAGCATTTGATCGTATCGGGCTTCCTGCCATTTTGAAACAACTCACCCAATGGAAGGTTGGACCAAAGATGTTCAAATATGTAAAATCATTTCTCACCAACAGGCGCTTTCGCATAACAACCAACAATGCTACTTCCGTCATTCACAACCTTCCAAATGGCATTCCCCGAGGATCTCCATTATCTGTAGTACTATTTATAATTGCTTTTAATGAAATTAGCAACATAATAAACTACTTTAACAAGGTTCACCACGTTCTATATGCAGATGATCTTATACTCTTTTTAGATTGTAAGAACTTAACCTTAACTGGTAAATTTTGTTCAGTCATCCTAGACCGTTTGTCAAATTGGGGTAACACGTCTGGAGCTTTAATTTCCGTCAACAAAAGCCAAACATTACATATTTGCAAAAAAATAAACTGCTCAAAACATATTTCTGTACAACTTAATGACAAATACATAAGCAATGCCAACTGCATAAAGGTACTCGGTCTACTTCTTGACTCAAAATGTAATTTTAATAGTCATTGTACATACATCAAGAAGAACCTAACTCCTAGAGTAGATATAGTTAAATACCTATCTTCAAAAAACAGGTTTTGTAACATAAATACTGTAATTAACATCATTAGATCCATCATTCTATCTAAAATTGATTATGGTTTAGCTATTTACGGGAAATGTTCTAAATCTCGTTTACAATTTGTCTCAACACCATACCATGGAGCAATTAGAATAAGCCTAAGAGCATTTCGGACCACTCCCATTTTAAACCTACTCACGGAAGCAGGCCTACCCCAAATCACTAACATATCCCTTCCTCATTCCGCTCTGCACATGGACCGTTTCCGATTAACTACACGGCAGCGATCACTTCCCCATAATAACCATTTTATCACTTGGATCGAGCATTGCTCCTATAAAACACCAAAAAAAAAGTATACTGGATAAAGCAGATTGGGAACTATTTAAAACCAAAGTATCTAAAGAAATCTCCAAAAGACAACAGTCTTCCAACATAAACAAGGAAGTGGCAATCGTTCAAAGGTGTATTCGATCTGCAGCAAATGAAGCAATCCCCCAAACAAAAGAAAAATCATGTCATAAAAATGTCCCTTGGTGGTCTAAAGAATTGAGTGCCCTCCGTCGCGAAAAAGAAAAAGCTTGGCGTGTGTTTAAAAAATACCCACCTGATTCCTATTTGATACTTTATCGTAAATCAAATGCCAAATTCGAGAAGACGGCAAAGGCCCATAAAATCGAAAGCTTTGCAAAGTTTACTGCTGGAATTAACCCAAACTCCTCACCAAAGAAAATTTGGGCTGATATAAAAACCCTCACTGGCAATTACACTCCCACTCTGTAAAAACTATTGTAACCGATTCTAACACCATTACCTGTCCTTTACAAATCGCCGAATTGTTCGATTCCCATTTCCACCCCGACTTTATTCGGGAGAAGAACCTACTTCTCCAACAAGAGCTCCCATCGTACATTATCGACGCCACTTCAAAGCAAATGGAATCACCTATCAAGATGTTAGAACTTGAATGCTGTCTACAAACCTTCAGACGTACAACCCCTGGACAAGATCGCATATCCTATGCTATGGTAACATTCCGCAAGTGTGGAAGATGGCAAATATTATTCCCCTGCCAAAACCCAATAAAGACCACACTTCAATTTCAGGGTATAGCCCAATTTCTCTCCTTCCCTGCACTGGGAAAATACTTCAACAGATCATCTCCAAACGTCTCTTTTGGTTCCTAGAAAACAAAAAACTTGTACACAGCAATCAAGTGGCCTTCAGAAAAGGTAGAAGCACTACTAATGCACTTCTGTATTTAGACGACTTCATTTCCTCATCCATTTCAACAAGGAATCACGTTTCAATCCTCAGTATTGATTTGGAAAAAGCATTTGATCGTATCGGGCTTCATGCCATTTTGAAACAACTCACCCAATGGAAGGTTGGACCAAAGATGTTCAAATATGTAAAATCATTTCTCACCAACAGGCGCTTTCGCATAACAACCAACAATGCTACTTCCGTCATTCACAACCTTCCAAATGGCATTCCCCGAGGATCTCCATTATCTGTAGTACTATTTATAATTGCTTTTAATGAAATTAGCAACATAATAAACTACTTTAACAAGGTTCACCACGTTCTATATGCAGATGATCTTATACTCTTTTTAGATTGTAAGAACTTAACCTTAACTGGTAAATTTTGTTCAGTCATCCTAGACCGTTTGTCAAATTGGGGTAACACGTCTGGAGCTTTAATTTCCGTCAACAAAAGCCAAACATTACATATTTGCAAAAAAATAAACTGCTCAAAACATATTTCTGTACAACTTAATGACAAATACATAAGCAATGCCAACTGCATAAAGGTACTCGGTCTACTTCTTGACTCAAAATGCAATTTTAATAGTCATTGTACATACATCAAGAAAAACCTAACTCATAGAGTAAGTATAGTTAAATACCTATCTTCAAAAAACAGTTTTTGTAACATAAATACTGTAATTAACATCATTAGATCCATCATTCTATCTAAAATTGATTATGGTTTAGCTATTTACGGGAAATGTTCTAAATCTCGTTTACAATTTGTCTCAACACCATACCATGGAGCAATTAGAATAAGCCTAAGAGCATTTCGGACCACTCCCATTTTAAACCTACTCACGGAAGCAGGCCTACCCCAAATCACTAACATATCCCTTCCTCATTCCGCTCTGCACATGGACCGTTTCCGATTAACTACACGGCAGCGATCACTTCCCCATAATAACCATTTTATCACTTGGATCGAGCATTGCTCCTATAAAACACCAAAAAAAAAGTATACTGGATAAAGCAGATTGGGAACTATTTAAAACCAAAGTATCTAAAGAAATCTCCAAAAGACAACAGTCTTCCAACATAAACAAGGAAGTGGCAATCGTTCAAAGGTGTATTCGATCTGCAGCAAATGAAGCAATCCCCCAAACAAAAGAAAAATCATGTCATAAAAATGTCCCTTGGTGGTCTAAAGAATTGAGTGCCCTCCGTCGCGAAAAAGAAAAAGCTTGGCGTGTGTTTAAAAAATACCCACCTGATCCCTATTTGATACTTTATCGTAAAGCAAATGCCAAATTCGAGAAGACGGCAAAGGCCCATAAAATCGAAAGCTTTGCAAAGTTTACTGCTGGAATTAACCCAAACTCCTCACCAAAGAAAATTTGGGCTGATATAAAAACCCTCACTGGCAATTACACTCCCACTCTGTAAAAACTATTGTAACCGATTCTAACACCATTACCTGTCCTTTACAAATCGCCGAATTGTTCGATTCCCATTTCCACCCCGACTTTATTCGGGAGAAGAACCTACTTCTCCAACAAGAGCTCCCATCGTACATTATCGACGCCACTTCAAAGCAAATGGAATCACCTATCAAGATGTTAGAACTTGAATGCTGTCTACAAACCTTCAGACGTACAACCCCTGGACAAGATCGCATATCCTATGCTATGGTAACATTCCGCAAGTGTGGAAGATGGCAAATATTATTCCCCTGCCAAAACCCAATAAAGACCACACTTCAATTTCAGGGTATAGCCCAATTTCTCTCCTTCCCTGCACTGGGAAAATACTTCAACAGATCATCTCCAAACGTCTCTTTTGGTTCCTAGAAAACAAAAAACTTGTACACAGCAATCAAGTGGCCTTCAGAAAAGGTAGAAGCACTCTAATGCACTTCTGTATTTAGACGACTTCATTTCCTCATCCATTTCAACAAGGAATCACGTTTCAATCCTCAGTATTGATTTGGAAAAAGCATTTGATCGTATCGGGCTTCATGCCATTTTGAAACAACTCACCTAATGGAAGGTTGGACCAAAGATTATAATTGCTTTTAATGAAATTAGCAACATAATAAACTACTTTAACAAGGTTCACCACGTTCTATATGCAGATGATCTTATACTCTTTTTAGATTGTAAGAACTTAACCTTAACTGGTAAATTTTGTTCAGTCATCCTAGACCGTTTGTCAAATTGGGGCAATACGTCTGGAGCTTTAATTTCCGTCGACAAAAGCCAAACATTACATATTTGCAAAAAAATAAACTGCTCAAAACATATTTCTGTACAACTTAATGACAAATACATAAGGAATGCCAAGTGCATAAAGGTACTCGGTCTACTTCTTGACTCAAAATGTAATTTTAATAGTCATTGTACATACATCAAGAAAAACCTAACTCCTAGAGTAGATATAGTTAAATACCTATCTTCAAAAAACAGTTTTTGTAACATAAATACTGTAATTAACATCTTTAGATCCATCATTCTATCTAAAATTGATTATGGTTAGCTATTTACGGGAAATGTTCTAAATCTCGTCTACAATTTGTCTCAACACCATACCATGGAGCAATTAGAATAAGCCTAAGAGCATTTCGGACCACTCCCATTTTAAACCTACTCACGGAAGCAGGCCTACCCCAAATCACTAACATATCCCTTCCTCATTCCGCTCTGCACATGGACCGTTTCCGATTAACTACACGGCAGCGATCACTTCCCCATAATAACCATTTTATCACTTGGATCGAGCATTGCTCCTATAAAACACCAAAAAAAAAGTATACTGGATAAAGCAGATTGGGAACTATTTAAAACCAAAGTATCTAAAGAAATCTCCAAAAGACAACAGTCTTCCAACATAAACAAGGAAGCGGCAATCGTTCAAAGGTGTATTCGATCTGCAGCAAATGAAGCAATCCCCCAAACAAAAGAAAAATCATGTCATAAAAATGTCCCTTGGTGGTCTAAAGAATTGAGTGCCCTCCGTCGCGAAAAAGAAAAAGCTTGGCGTGTGTTTAAAAAATACCCATCTGATCCCTATTTGATACTTTATCGTAAAGCAAATGCCAAATTCGAGAAGACGGCAAAGGCCCATAAAATCGAAAGCTTTGCAAAGTTTACTGCTGGAATTAACCCAAACTCCTCACCAAAGAAAATTTGGGCTGATATAAAAACCCTCACTGGCAATTACACCCCCACTCTGTAAAAACTATTGTAACCGATTCTAACACCATTACCTGTTCTTTACAAATCGCCGAATTGTTCGATTCCCATTTCCACCCCGACTTTATTCGGGAGAAGAACCTACTTCTCCAACAAGAGCTCCCATCGTACATTATCGACGCCACTTCAAAGCAAATGGAATCACCTATCAAGATGTTAGAACTTGAATGCTGTCTACAAACCTTCAGACGTACAACCCCTGGACAAGATCGCATATCCTATGCTATGGTAACATTCCGCAAGTGTGGAAGATGGCAAATATTATTCCCCTGCCAAAACCCAATAAAGACCACACTTCAATTTCAGGGTATAGCCCAATTTCTCTCCTTCCCTGCACTGGGAAAATACTTCAACAGATCATCTCCAAACGTCTCTTTTGGTTCCTAGAAAACAAAAAACTTGTACACAGCAATCAAGTGGCCTTCAGAAAAGGTAGAAGCACTACTGATGCACTTCTGTATTTAGACGACTTCATTTCCTCATCCATTTCAACAAGGAATCACGTTTCAATCCTCAGTTTTGTTTTGAAAAAGCATTTGATCGTATCGGGCTTCATGCCATTCTGAAACAACTCACCCAATGGAAGGTTGGACCAAAGATGTTCAAATATGTAAAATCATTTCTCACCAACAGGCGCTTTCGCATAACAACCAACAATGCTACTTCCGTCATTCACAACCTTCCAAATGGCATTCCCCGAGGATCTCCATTATCTGTAGTACTATTTATAATTGCTTTTAATGAAATTAGCAACATAATAAACTACTTTAACAAGGTTCACCACGTTCTATATGCAGATGATCTTATACTCTTTTTAGATTGTAAGAACTTAACCTTAACTGGTAAATTTTGTTCAGTCATCCTAGACCGTTTGTCAAATTGGGGTAACACGTCTGGAGCTTTAATTTCCGTCAACAAAAGCCAAACATTACATATTTGCAAAAAAATAAACTGCTCAAAACATATTTCTGTACAACTTAATGACAAATACATAAGCAATGCCAACTGCATAAAGGTACTCGGTCTACTTCTTGACTCAAAATATAATTTTAATAGTCATTGTACATACATCAAGAAAAACCTAACTCATAGAGTAAGTATAGTTAAATACCTATCTTCAAAAAACAGTTTTTGTAACATAAATGCTGTAATTAACATCATTAGATCCATCATTCTATCTAAAATTGATTATCGTTTAGCTATTTACGGGAAATGTTCTAAATCTCGTCTACAATTTGTCTCAACACTATACCATGGAGCAATTAGAACAAGCCTAAGAGCATTTCGGACCACTCGCATTTTAAACCTACTCACGGAAGCAGGCCTACCCCAAGTCACTAACATCTCCCTCCCTCATTCCGCTCTGTACATGGACCGTTTCCGATTACCTACACGGCAGCGATCACTTCCCCATAATAACCATTTTATCACTTGGATCGAGCATTGCTCCTATATAACACCAAAAAAAGAGTATACTGGATAAAGCAGATTGGGAACTATTTAAAACCAAAGTATCTAAAGAAATCTCCAAAAGACAACTCTCTTCCAACATAAATAAGGAAGCGGCAATCATTCAAAGGTGCATTCGATCTGCAGCAAATGAAGCAATCCCCCAAACAAAAGAAAAATCATGTCATAAAAATGTCCCTTGGTGGTCTAAAGAATTGAGTGCCCTCCGTCGCGAAAAAGAAAAAGCTTGGCGTGTGTTTAAAAAATACCCATCTGATCCCTATTTGATACTTTATCGTAAAGCAAATGCCAAATTCGAGAAGACGGCAAAGGCCCATAAAATCGAAAGCTTTGCAAAGTTTACTACTGGAATTAACCCAAACTCCTCACCAAAGAAAATTTGGGCTGATATAAAAACCGTCACTGGCAATTACACCCCCAGTCTGTAAAAAACTATTGTAACCGATTCTAACACCATTACCTGTTCTTTCTAAATCGCCGAATTTTTCGCAATGTCTTGGGAAAATTCAAGCAATATTCCCATTTCCACCCCGACTTTATTCGGGAGAAGAACCTACTTCTCCAACAAGAGCTCCCATCGTACATTATCGACGCCACTTCAAAGCAAATGGAATCACCTATCAAGATGTTAGAACTTGAATGCTGTCTACAAACCTTCAGACGTACAACCCCTGGACAAGATCGCATATCCTATGCTATGGTAACATTCCGCAAGTGTGGAAGATGGCAAATATTATTCCCCTGCCAAAACCCAATAAAGACCACACTTCAATTTCAGGGTATAGCCCAATTTCTCTCCTTCTCTGCACTGGGAAAATACTTGAACAGATCATCTCCAAACGTCTCTTTTGGTTCCTCGAAAACAAAAAACTTGTACACAGCAATCAAGTGTCCCTCAGAAAAGGTAGAAGCACTACTGATGCACTTCTGTATTTAGACGACTTCATTTCCTCATCCATTTCAACAAGGAATAACGTTTCAATCCTCAGTATTGATTTGGAAAAAGCATTTGATCGTATCGGGCTTCATGCCATTTTGAAACAACTCAGCCAATGGAAGGTTGGACCAAAGATGTTCAAATATGTGAAATCTTTTCGCACCACCAGGCGCTTTCGCATAACAACCAACAATGCTACTTCCGTCATTCAACCAACAATGCTATTTCCGTCATTCACAACCTTCCAAATGGCATTCCCCAAGGATCTCCATTATCTGTAGTACTATTTATAATTGCTTTTAATGAAATTAGCAACATAATAAACTACTTTAACAAGGTTCACCACGTTCTATACGCAGATGATCTTATACTCTTTTCAGACTGTAAGAACTTAACCTTAACTGGTAAATTTTGTTCAGTCATCCTAGACCGTTTGTCAAATTGGGGTAATACGTCTGGAACTTTAATTTCCGTCGACAAAAGCCAAACATTACATATTTGCAAAAAAATAAACTGCTCAAAACATATTTCTGTACAACTTAATGACAAATACATAAGGAATGCCAAGTGCATAAAGGTACTCGGTCTACTTCTTGACTAAAAATGTAATTTTAATAGTCATTGTACATACATCAAGAAAAATCTAACTCCTAGAGTAGATATAGTTAAATACCTATCTTCAAAAAACAGTTTTTGTAACATAAATACTGTAATTAACATCATTAGATCCATCATTCTATCTAAAATTGATTATGGTTTAGCTATTTACGGGAAATGTTCTAAATCTCGTCTACAATTTGTCTCAACACCATACCATGGAGCAATTAGAATAAGCCTAAGAGCATTTCGGACCACTCCCATTTTAAACCTACTCACGGAAGCAGGCCTACCCCAAATCACTAACATATCCCTTCCTCATTCCGCTCTGCACATGGACCGTTTCCGATTAACTACACGGCAGCGATCACTTCCCCATAATAACCATTTTATCACTTGGATCGAGCATTGCTCCTATAAAACACCAAAAAAAAAAGTATACTGGATAAAGCAGATTGGGAACTATTTAAAACCAAAGTATCTAAAGAAATCTCCAAAAGACAACAGTCTTCCAACATAAACAAGGAAGTGGCAATCGTTCAAAGGTGTATTCGATCTGCAGCAAATGAAGCAATCCCCCAAACAAAAGAAAAATCATGTCATAAAAATGTCCCTTGGTGGTCTAAAGAATTGAGTGCCCTCCGTCGCGAAAAAGAAAAAGCTTGGCGTGTGTTTAAAAAATACCCACCTGATCCCTATTTGATACTTTATCGTAAAGCAAATGCCAAATTCGAGAAGACGGCAAAGGCCCATAAAATCGAAAGCTTTGCAAAGTTTACTGCTGGAATTAACCCAAACTCCTCACCAAAGAAAATTTGGGCTGATATAAAAACCCTCACTGGCCATTACACTCCCACTCTGTAAAAACTATTGTAACCGATTCTAACACCATTACCTGTCCTTTACAAATCGCCGAATTGTTCGATTCCCATTTCCACCCCGACTTTATTCGGGAGAAGAACCTACTTCTCCAACAAGAGCTCCCATCGTACATTATCGACGCCACTTCAAAGCAAATGGAATCACCTATCAAGATGTTAGAACTTGAATGCTGTCTACAAACCTTCAGACGTACAACCCCTGGACAAGATCGCATATCCTATGCTATGGTAACATTCCGCAAGTGTGGAAGATGGCAAATATTATTCCCCTGCCAAAACCCAATAAAGACCACACTTCAATTTCAGGGTATAGCCCAATTTCTCTCCTTCCCTGCACTGGGAAAATACTTCAACAGATCATCTCCAAACGTCTCTTTTGGTTCCTAGAAAACAAAAAACTTGTACACAGCAATCAAGTGGCCTGCAGAAAAGGTAGAAGCACTACTAATGCACTTCTGTATTTAGACGACTTCATTTCCTCATCCATTTCAACAAGGAATCACGTTTCAATCCTCAGTATTGATTTGGAAAAAGCATTTGATCGTATCGGGCTTCATGCCATTCTGAAACAACTCACCCAATGGAAGGTTGGACCAAAGATGTTCAAATATGTAAAATCATTTCTCACCAACAGGCGCTTTCGCATAACAACCAACAATGCTACTTCCGTCATTCACAACCTTCCAAATGGCATTCCCCAAGGATCTCCATTATCTGTAGTACTATTTATAATTGCTTTTAATGAAATTAGCAACATAATAAACTACTTTAACAAGGTTCACTACGTTCTATATGCAGATGATCTTATACTCTTTTCAGACTGTAAGAACTTAACCTTAACTGGTAAATTTTGTTCAGTCATCCTAGACCGTTTGTCAAATTGGGGTAATACGTCTGGAGCATATTACATATTTGCAAAAAAATAAACTGCTCCAAACATATTTCTGTACAACTTAATGACAAATACATAAGCAATGCCAACTGCATAAAGGTACTCGGTCTACTTCTTGACTCAAAATGCAATTTTAATAGTCATTGTACATACATCAAGAAAAACCTAACTCATAGACTAAATATAGTTAAATACCTATCTTCAAAAAACAGTTTTTGTAACATAAATGCTGTAATTAACATCATTAGATCCATCATTCTATCTAAAATTGATTATCGTTTAGCTATTTACGGGAAATGTTCTAAATCTCGTCTACAATTTGTCTCAACACCATACCATGAAGCAATTAGAACAAGCCTAAGAGCATTTCGGATCACTCCCATTTTAAACCTACTCACGGAAGCAGGCCTACCCCAAGTCAATAACATCTCCCTCCCTCATTCCGCACTGTACATGGACCGTTTCCGATTAACTACACGGCAGCGATCACTTCCCCATAATAACCATTTTATCACTTGGATCGAGCATTGCTCCTATAAAACACCAAAAAAAAGTATACTGGATAAAGCAGATTGGGAACTATTTAAAACCAAAGTATCTAAAGAAATCTCCAAAAGACAACAGTCTTCCAACATAAACAAGGAAGCGGCAATCATTCAAAGGTGTATTCGATCTGCAGCAAATGAAGCAATCCCCCAAACAAAAGAAAAATCATGTCATAAAAATGTCCCTTGGTGGTCTAAAGAATTGAGTGCCCTCCGTCGCGAAAAAGAAAAAGCTTGGCGTGTGTTTAAAAAATACCCATCTGATCCCTATTTGATACTTTATCGTAAAGCAAATGCCAAATTCGAGAAGACGGAAAAGGCCCATAAAATCGAAAGCTTTGCAAAGTTTACTGCTGGAATTAACCCAAACTCCTCACCAAAGAAAATTTGGGCTGATATAAAAACCCTCACTGGCAATTACACCCCCACTCTGTAAAAACTATTGTAACCGATTCTAACACCATTACCTGTCCTTTACAAATCGCCGAATTGTTCGATTCCCATTTCCACCCCGACTTTATTCGGGAGAAGAACCTACTTCTCCAACAAGAGCTCCCATCGTACATTATCGACGCCACTTCAAAGCAAATGGAATCACCTATCAAGATGTTAGAACTTGAATGCTGTCTACAAACCTTCAGACGTACAACCCCTGGACAAGATCGCATATCCTATGCTATGGTAACATTCCGCAAGTGTGGAAGATGACAAATATTATTCCCCTGCCGAAACCCAATAAAGACCACACTTCAATTTCAGGGTATAGCCCAATTTCTCTCCTTCCCTGCACTGGGAAAATACTTCAACAGATCATCTCCAAACGTCTCTTTTGGTTCCTAGAAAACAAAAAACTTGTACACAGCAATCAAGTGGCCTTCAGAAAAGGTAGAAGCACTACTGATGCACTTCTGTTTTTAGACGACTTCATTTCCTCATCCATTTCAACAAGGAATCACGTTTCAATCCTCAGTATTGATTTGGAAAAAGCATTTGATCGTATCGGGCTTCATGCCATTTTGAAACAACTCACCTAATGGAAGGTTGGACCAAAGATTATAATTGCTTTTAATGAAATTAGCAACATAAAACTACTTTAACAAGGTTCACCACGTTCTATATGCAGATGATCTTATACTCTTTTTAGATTGTAAGAACTTAACCTTAACTGGTAAATTTTGTTCAGTCATCCTAGACCGTTTGTCAAATTGGGGTAATACGTCTGGAGCTTTAATTTCCGTCGACAAAAGCCAAACATTACATATTTGCAAAAAAATAAACTGCTCAAAACATATTTCTGTACAACTTAATGACAAAAACTTAAGGAATGCCAACTGCATAAAGGTACTCGGTCTACTTCTTGACTCAAAACGTAATTTTCATAGTCATTGTACATACATCAAGAAAAACCTAACTCCTAGAGTAGATATAGTTAAATACCTATCTTCAAAAAACAGTTTTTGTAACATAAATACTGTAATTAACATCATTAGATCCATCATTCTATCTAAAATTGATTATGGTTTAGCTATTTACGGGAAATGTTCTAAATCTCGTCTACAATTTGTCTCAACACCATACCATGGAGCAATTAGAATAAGCCTAAGAGCATTTCGGATCACTCCCATTTTAAACCTACTCACGGAAGCAGGCCTACCCCAAATCACTAACATATCCCTTCCTCATTCCGCTCTGCACATGGACCGTTTCCGATTAACTACACGGCAGCGATCACTTCCCCATAATAACCATTTTATCACTTGGATCGAGCATTGCTCCTATAAAACACCAAAAAAAAAGTATACTGGATAAAGCAGATTGGGAACTATTTAAAACCAAAGTATCTAAAGAAATCTCCAAAAGACAACAGTCTTCCAACATAAACAAGGAAGCGGCAATCATTCAAAGGTGTATTCGATCTGCAGCAAATGAAGCAATCCCCCAAACAAAAGAAAAATCATGTCATAAAAATGTCCCTTGGTGGTCTAAAGAATTGAGTGCCCTCCGTCGCGAAAAAGAAAAAGCTTGGCGTGTGTTTAAAAAATACCCATCTGATCCCTATTTGATACTTTATCGTAAAGCAAATGCCAAATTCGAGAAGACGGCAAAGGCCCATAAAATCGAAAGCTTTGCAAAGTTTACTGCTGGAATTAACCCAAACTCCTCACCAAAGAAAATGTGGGCTGATATAAAAACCCTCACTGGCAATTACACCCCCACTCTGTAAAAACTATTGTAACCGATTCTAACACCATTACCTGTCCTTTACAAATCGCCGAATTGTTCGATTCCCATTTCCACCCCGAATTTATTCGGGAGAAGAACCTACTTCTCCAACAAGAGCTCCCATCGTACATTATCGACGCCACTTCAAAGCAAATGGAATCACCTATCAAGATGTTAGAACTTGAATGCTGTCTACAAACCTTCAGACGTACAACCCCTGGACAAGATCGCATATCCTATGCTATGGTAACATTCCGCAAGTGTGGAAGATGGCAAATATTATTCCCCTGCCAAAACCCAATAAAGACCACACTTCAATTTCAGGGTATAGCCCAATTTCTCTCCTTCCCTGCACTGGGAAAATACTTCAACAGATCATCTCCAAACGTCTCTTTTGGTTCCTAGAAAACAAAAAACTTGTACACAGCAATCAAGTGGCCTTCAGAAAAGGTAGAAGCACTACTGATGCACTTCTGTATTTAGACGACTTCATTTCCTCATCCATTTCAACAAGGAATCACGTTTCAATCCTCAGTATTGATTTGGAAAAAGCATTTGATCGTATCGGGCTTCATGCCATTTTGAAACAACTCACCTAATGGAAGGTTGGACCAAAGATTATAATTGCTTTTAATGAAATTAGCAACATAATAAACTACTTTAACAAGGTTCACCACGTTCTATATGCAGATGATCTTATACTCTTTTTAGATTGTAAGAACTTAACCTTAACTGGTAAATTTTGTTCAGTCATCCTAGACCGTTTGTCAAATTGGGGTAATACGTCTGGAGCTTTAATTTCCGTCGCCAAAAGCCAAACATTACATATTTGCAAAAAAATAAACTGCTCAAAACATATTTCTGTACAACTTAATGACAAAAACTTAAGGAATGCCAACTGCATAAAGGTACTCGGTCTACTTCTTGACTCAAAACATAATTTTCATACTCATTGTACATACATCAAGAAAAACCTAACTCCTAGAGTAGATATAGTTAAATACCTATCTTCAAAAAACAGTTTTTGTAACATAAATACTGTAATTAACATCATTAGATCCATCATTCTATCTAAAATTGATTATGGTTTAGCTATTTACGGGAAATGTTCTAAATCTCGTCTACAATTTGTCTCAACACCATACCATGGAGCAATTAGAATAAGCCTAAGAGCATTTCGGATCACTCCCATTTTAAACCTACTCACGGAAGCAGGCCTACCCCAAATCACTAACATATCCCTTCCTCATTCCGCTCTGCACATGGACCGTTTCCGATTAACTACACGGCAGCGATCACTTCCCCATAATAACCATTTTATCACTTGGATCGAGCATTGCTCCTATAAAACACCAAAAAAAAAGTATACTGGATAAAGCAGATTGGGAACTATTTAAAACCAAAGTATCTAAAGAAATCTCCAAAAGACAACAGTCTTCCAACATAAACAAGGAAGCGGCAATCATTCAAAGGTGTATTCGATCTGCAGCAAATGAAGCAATCCCCCAAACAAAAGAAAAATCATGTCATAAAAATGTCCCTTGGTGGTCTAAAGAATTGAGTGCCCTCCGTCGCGAAAAAGAAAAAGCTTGGCGTGTGTTTAAAAAATACCCATCTGATCCCTATTTGATACTTTATCGTAAAGCAAATGCCAAATTCGAGAAGACGGCAAAGGCCCATAAAATCGAAAGCTTTCACTGGCAATTACACCCCCACTCTGTAAAAACTTTTGTAACCGATTCTAACACCATTACCTGTCCTTTACAAATGGCCGATTTCTTGGGAAAATTCAAGCAATGATTCGCATTTCCACCCCGACTTTATTCGGGAGAAGAACCTACTTCTCCAACAAGAGCTCCCATCGTACATTATCGACGCCACTTCAAAGCAAATGAAATCACCTATCAAGATGTTAGAACTTGAATGCTGTCTACAAACCTTCAGACGTACAACCCCTGGACAAGATCGCATATCCTATGCTATGGTAACATTCCGCAAGCGTGGAAGATGGCAAATATTATTCCCCTGCCAAAACCCAATAAAGACCACACTTCAATTTCAGGGTATAGCCCAATTTCTCTCCTTCCCTGCACTGGGAAAATACTTGAACAGATCATCTCCAAACGTCTCTTTTGGTTCCTCGAAAACAAAAAACTTGTACACAGCAATCAAGTGGCCTTCAGAAAAGGTAGAAGCACTACTGATGCACTTCTGTATTTAGACTACTTCATTTCCTCATCCATTTCAACAAGGAATCACGTTTCAATCCTCAGTATTGATTTGAAAAAAGGATTTGATCGTATCGGGCTTCATGCCATTCTGAAACAACTCACCCAATGGAAGGTTGGACCAAAGATGTTCAAATATGTAAAATCATTTCTCACCAACAGGCGCTTTCGCATAACAACCAACAATGCTACTTCCGTCATTCACAACCTTCCAAATGGCATTCCCCAAGGATCTCCATTATCTGTAGTACTATTTATAATTGCTTTTAATGAAATTAGCAACATAATAAACTACTTTAACAAGGTTCACTACGTTCTATATGCAGATGATCTTATACTCTTTTCAGACTGTAAGAACTTAACCTTAACTGGTAAATTTTGTTCAGTCATCCTAGACCGTTTGTCAAATTGGGGTAATACGTCTGGAGCATATTACATAGTTGCAAAAAAATAAACTGCTCCAAACATATTTCTGTACAACTTAATGACAAATACATAAGCAATGCCAACTGCATAAAGGTACTCGGTCTACTTCTTGACTCAAAATGCAATTTTAATAGTCATTGTACATACATCAAGAAAAACCTAACTCATAGACTAAATATAGTTAAATACCTATCTTCAAAAAACAGTTTTTGTAACATAAATGCTGTAATTAACATCATTAGATCCATCATTCTATCTAAAATTGATTATCGTTTAGCTATTTACGGGAAATGTTCTAAATCTCGTCTACAATTTGTCTCAACACCATACCATGAAGCAATTAGAACAAGCCTAAGAGCATTTCGGACCACTCCCATTTTAAACCTACTCACGGAAGCAGGCCTACCCCAAGTCACTAACATCTCCCTCCCTCATTCCGCACTGTACATGCACCGTTTCCGATTACCTACACGGCAGCGATCACTTCCCCATAATAACCATTTTATCACTTGGATCGAGCATTGCTCCTATAAAACACCAAAAAAAAAGTATACTGGATAAAGCAGATTGGGAACTATTTAAAACCAAAGTATCTAAAGAAATCTCCAAAAGACAACAGTCTTCCAACATAAACAAGGAAGCGGCAATCATTCAAAGGTGTATTCGATCTGCAGCAAATGAAGCAATCCCCCAAACAAAAGAAAAATCATGTCATAAAAATGTCCCTTGGTGGTCTAAAGAATTGAGTGCCCTCCGTCGCGAAAAAGAAAAAGCTTGGCGTGTGTTTAAAAAATACCCATCTGATCCCTATTTGATACTTTATCGTAAAGCAAATGCCAAATTCGAGAAGACGGCAAAGGCCCATAAAATCGAAAGCTTTGCAAAGTTTACTGCTGGAATTAACCCAAACTCCTCACCAAAGAAAATGTGGGCTGATATAAAAACCCTCACTGGCAATTACACCCCCACTCTGTAAAAACTATTGTAACCGATTCTAACACCATTACCTGTCCTTTACAAATCGCCGAATTGTTCGATTCCCATTTCCACCCCGAATTTATTCGGGAGAAGAACCTACTTCTCCAACAAGAGCTCCCATCGTACATTATCGACGCCACTTCAAAGCAAATGGAATCACCTATCAAGATGTTAGAACTTGAATGCTGTCTACAAACCTTCAGACGTACAACCCCTGGACAAGATCGCATATCCTATGCTATGGTAACATTCCGCAAGTGTGGAAGATGGCAAATATTATTCCCCTGCCAAAACCCAATAAAGACCACACTTCAATTTCAGGGTATAGCCCAATTTCTCTCCTTCCCTGCACTGGGAAAATACTTCAACAGATCATCTCCAAACGTCTCTTTTGGTTCCTAGAAAACAAAAAACTTGTACACAGCAATCAAGTGGCCTTCAGAAAAGGTAGAAGCACTACTGATGCACTTCTGTATTTAGACGACTTCATTTCCTCATCCATTTCAACAAGGAATCACGTTTCAATCCTCAGTATTGATTTGGAAAAAGCATTTGATCGTATCGGGCTTCATGCCATTTTGAAACAACTCACCTAATGGAAGGTTGGACCAAAGATTATAATTGCTTTTAATGAAATTAGCAACATAATAAACTACTTTAACAAGGTTCACCACGTTCTATATGCAGATGATCTTATACTCTTTTTAGATTGTAAGAACTTAACCTTAACTGGTAAATTTTGTTCAGTCATCCTAGACCGTTTGTCAAATTGGGGTAATACGTCTGGAGCTTTAATTTCCGTCGCCAAAAGCCAAACATTACATATTTGCAAAAAAATAAACTGCTCAAAACATATTTCTGTACAACTTAATGACAAAAACTTAAGGAATGCCAACTGCATAAAGGTACTCGGTCTACTTCTTGACTCAAAACATAATTTTCATACTCATTGTACATACATCAAGAAAAACCTAACTCCTAGAGTAGATATAGTTAAATACCTATCTTCAAAAAACAGTTTTTGTAACATAAATACTGTAATTAACATCATTAGATCCATCATTCTATCTAAAATTGATTATGGTTTAGCTATTTACGGGAAATGTTCTAAATCTCGTCTACAATTTGTCTCAACACCATACCATGGAGCAATTAGAATAAGCCTAAGAGCATTTCGGATCACTCCCATTTTAAACCTACTCTCGGAAGCAGGCCTACCCCAAATCACTAACATATCCCTTCCTCATTCCGCTCTGCACATGGACCGTTTCCGATTAACTACACGGCAGCGATCACTTCCCCATAATAACCATTTTATCACTTGGATCGAGCATTGCTCCTATAAAACACCAAAAAAAAAGTATACTGGATAAAGCAGATTGGGAACTATTTAAAACCAAAGTATCTAAAGAAATCTCCAAAAGACAACAGTCTTCCAACATAAACAAGGAAGCGGCAATCATTCAAAGGTGTATTCGATCTGCAGCAAATGAAGCAATCCCCCAAACAAAAGAAAAATCATGTCATAAAAATGTCCCTTGGTGGTCTAAAGAATTGAGTGCCCTCCGTCGCGAAAAAGAAAAAGCTTGGCGTGTGTTTAAAAAATACCCATCTGATCCCTATTTGATACTTTATCGTAAAGCAAATGCCAAATTCGAGAAGACGGCAAAGGCCCATAAAATCGAAAGCTTTCACTGGCAATTACACCCCCACTCTGTAAAAACTTTTGTAACCGATTCTAACACCATTACCTGTCCTTTACAAATGGCCGATTTCTTGGGAAAATTCAAGCAATGATTCGCATTTCCACCCCGACTTTATTCGGGAGAAGAACCTACTTCTCCAACAAGAGCTCCCATCGTACATTATCGACGCCACTTCAAAGCAAATGAAATCACCTATCAAGATGTTAGAACTTGAATGCTGTCTACAAACCTTCAGACGTACAACCCCTGGACAAGATCGCATATCCTATGCTATGGTAACATTCCGCAAGCGTGGAAGATGGCAAATATTATTCCCCTGCCAAAACCCAATAAAGACCACACTTCAATTTCAGGGTATAGCCCAATTTCTCTCCTTCCCTGCACTGGGAAAATACTTGAACAGATCATCTCCAAACGTCTCTTTTGGTTCCTCGAAAACAAAAAACTTGTACACAGCAATCAAGTGGCCTTCAGAAAAGGTAGAAGCACTACTGATGCACTTCTGTATTTAGACTACTTCATTTCCTCATCCATTTCAACAAGGAATCACGTTTCAATCCTCAGTATTGATTTGAAAAAAGGATTTGATCGTATCGGGCTTCATGCCATTCTGAAACAACTCACCCAATGGAAGGTTGGACCAAAGATGTTCAAATATGTAAAATCATTTCTCACCAACAGGCGCTTTCGCATAACAACCAACAATGCTACTTCCGTCATTCACAACCTTCCAAATGGCATTCCCCAAGGATCTCCATTATCTGTAGTACTATTTATAATTGCTTTTAATGAAATTAGCAACATAATAAACTACTTTAACAAGGTTCACTACGTTCTATATGCAGATGATCTTATACTCTTTTCAGACTGTAAGAACTTAACCTTAACTGGTAAATTTTGTTCAGTCATCCTAGACCGTTTGTCAAATTGGGGTAATACGTCTGGAGCATATTACATATTTGCAAAAAAATAAACTGCTCCAAACATATTTCTGTACAACTTAATGACAAATACATAAGCAATGCCAACTGCATAAAGGTACTCGGTCTACTTCTTGACTCAAAATGCAATTTTAATAGTCATTGTACATACATCAAGAAAAACCTAACTCATAGACTAAATATAGTTAAATACCTATCTTCAAAAAACAGTTTTTGTAACATAAATGCTGTAATTAACATCATTAGATCCATCATTCTATCTAAAATTGATTATCGTTTAGCTATTTACGGGAAATGTTCTAAATCTCGTCTACAATTTGTCTCAACACCATACCATGAAGCAATTAGAACAAGCCTAAGAGCATTTCGGACCACTCCCATTTTAAACCTACTCACGGAAGCAGGCCTACCCCAAGTCACTAACATCTCCCTCCCTCATTCCGCACTGTACATGCACCGTTTCCGATTACCTACACGGCAGCGATCACTTCCCCATAATAACCATTTTATCACTTGGATCGAGCATTGCTCCTATAAAACACCAAAAAAAAAGTATACTGGATAAAGCAGATTGGGAACTATTTAAAACCAAAGTATCTAAAGAAATCTCCAAAAGACAACAGTCTTCCAACATAAACAAGGAAGCGGCAATCGTTCAAAGGTGTATTCGATCTGCAGCAAATGAAGCAATCCCCCAAACAAAAGAAAAATCATGTCATAAAAATGTCCCTTGGTGGTCTAAAGAATTGAGTGCCCTCCGTCGCGAAAAAGAAAAAGCTTGGCGTGTGTTTAAAAAATACCCATCTGATCCCTATTTGATACTTTATCGTAAAGCAAATGCCAAATTCGAGAAGACGGCAAAGGCCCATAAAATCGAAAGCTTTGCAAAGTTTACTGCTGGAATTAACCCAAACTCCTCACCAAAGAAAATTTGGGCTGATATAAAAACCCTCACTGGTAATTACACCCCCACTCTGTAAAAACTATTGTAACCGATTCTAACACCATTACCTGTCCTTTACAAATCGCCGAATTGTTCGATTCCCATTTCCACCCCGACTTTATTCGGGAGAAGAACCTACTTCTCCAACAAGAGCTCCCATCGTACATTATCGACGCCACTTCAAAGCAAATGGAATCACCTATCAAGATGTTAGAACTTGAATGCTGTCTACAAACCTTCAGACGTACAACCCCTGGACAAGATCGCATATCCTATGCTATGGTAACATTCCGCAAGTGTGGAAGATGGCAAATATTATTCCCCTGCCAAAACCCAATAAAGACCACACTTCAATTTCAGGGTATAGCCCAATTTCTCTCCTTCCCTGCACTGGGAAAATACTTCAACAGATCATCTCCAAACGTCTCTTTTGGTTCCTAGAAAACAAAAAACTTGTACACAGCAATCAAGTGGCCTTCAGAAAAGGTAGAAGCACTACTGATGCACTTCTGTATTTAGACGACTTCATTTCCTCATCCATTTCAACAAGGAATCACGTTTCAATCCTCAGTATTGATTTGGAAAAAGCATTTGATCGTATCGGGCTTCATGCCATTTTGAAACAACTCACCTAATGGAAGGTTGGACCAAAGATTATAATTGCTTTTAATGAAATTAGCAACATAATAAACTACTTTAACAAGGTTCACCACGTTCTATATGCAGATGATCTTATACTCTTTTTAGATTGTAAGAACTTAACCTTAACTGGTAAATTTTGTTCAGTCATCCTAGACCGTTTGTCAAATTGGGGTAATACGTCTGGAGCTTTAATTTCCGTCGACAAAAGCCAAACATTACATATTTGCAAAAAAATAAACTGCTCAAAACATATTTCTGTACAACTTAATGACAAAAACTTAAGGAATGCCAACTGCATAAAGGTTCTCGGTCTACTTCTTGACTCAAAACGTAATTTTCATAGTCATTGTACATACATCAAGAAAAACCTAACTCCTAGAGTAGATATAGTTAAATACCTATCTTCAAAAAACAGTTTTTGTAACATAAATACTGTAATTAACATCATTAGATCCATCATTCTATCTAAAATTGATTATGGTTTAGCTATTTACGGGAAATGTTCTAAATCTCGTCTACAATTTGTCTCAACACCATACCATGGAGCAATTAGAATAAGCCTAAGAGCATTTCGGATCACTCCCATTTTAAACCTACTCACGGAAGCAGGCCTACCCCAAATCACTAACATATCCCTTCCTCATTCCGCTCTGCACATGGACCGTTTCCGATTAACTACACGGCAGCGATCACTTCCCCATAATAACCATTTTATCACTTGGATCGAGCATTGCTCCTATAAAACACCAAAAAAAAAGTATACTGGATAAAGCAGATTGGGAACTATTTAAAACCAAAGTATCTAAAGAAATCTCCAAAAGACAACAGTCTTCCAACATAAACAAGGAAGCGGCAATCGTTCAAAGGTGTATTCGATCTGCAGCAAATGAAGCAATCCCCCAAACAAAAGAAAAATCATGTCATAAAAATGTCCCTTGGTGGTCTAAAGAATTGAGTGCCCTCCGTCGCGAAAAAGAAAAAGCTTGGCGTGTGTTTAAAAAATACCCATCTGATCCCTATTTGATACTTTATCGTAAAGCAAATGCCAAATTCGAGAAGACGGCAAAGGCCCATAAAATCGAAAGCTTTGCAAAGTTTACTGCTGGAATTAACCCAAACTCCTCACCAAAGAAAATGTGGGCTGATATAAAAACCCTCACTGGCAATTACACCCCCACTCTGTAAAAACTATTGTAACCGATTCTAACACCATTACCTGTCCTTTACAAATCGCCGAATTGTTCGATTCCCATTTCCACCCCGACTTTATTCGGGAGAAGAACCTACTTCTCCAACAAGAGCTCCCATCGTACATTATCGACGCCACTTCAAAGCAAATGGAATCACCTATCAAGATGTTAGAACTTGAATGCTGTCTACAAACCTTCAGACGTACAACCCCTGGACAAGATCGCATATCCTATGCTATGGTAACATTCCGCAAGTGTGGAAGATGGCAAATATTATTCCCCTGCCAAAACCCAATAAAGACCACACTTCAATTTCAGGGTATAGCCCAATTTCTCTCCTTCCCTGCACTGGGAAAATACTTCAACAGATCATCTCCAAACGTCTCTTTTGGTTCCTAGAAAACAAAAAACTTGTACACAGCAATCAAGTGGCCTTCAGAAAAGGTAGAAGCACTACTGATGCACTTCTGTATTTAGACGACTTCATTTCCTCATCCATTTCAACAAGGAATCACGTTTCAATCCTCAGTATTGATTTGGAAAAAGCATTTGATCGTATCGGGCTTCATGCCATTTTGAAACAACTCACCTAATGGAAGGTTGGACCAAAGATTATAATTGCTTTTAATGAAATTAGCAACATAATAAACTACTTTAACAAGGTTCACCACGTTCTATATGCAGATGATCTTATACTCTTTTTAGATTGTAAGAACTTAACCTTAACTGGTAAATTTTGTTCAGTCATCCTAGACCGTTTGTCAAAATGAGGTAATACGTCTGGAGCTTTAATTTCCGTCGACAAAAGCCAAACATTACATATTTGCAAAAAAATAAACTGCTCCAAACATATTTCTGTACAACTTAATGACAAATACATAAGCAATGCCAACTGCATAAAGGTACTCGGTCTACTTCTTGACTCAAAATGCAATTTTAATAGTCATTGTACATACATCAAGAAAAACCTAACTCATAGACTAAATATAGTTAAATACCTATCTTCAAAAAACAGTTTTTGTAACATAAATGCTGTAATTAACATCATTAGATCCATCATTCTATCTAAAATTGATTATCGTTTAGCTATTTACGGGAAATGTTCTAAATCTCGTCTACAATTTGTCTCAACACTATACCATGGAGCAATTAGAACAAGCCTAAGAGCATTTCGGACCACTCGCATTTTAAACCTACTCACGGAAGCAGGCCTACCCCAAGTCACTAACATCTCCCTCCCTCATTCCGCTCTGTACATGGACCGTTTCCGATTACCTACACGGCAGCGATCACTTCCCCATAATAACCATTTTATCACTTGGATCGAACATTGCTCCTATATAACACCAAAAAAAGAGTATACTGGATAAAGCAGATTGGGAACTATTTAAAACCAAAGTATCTAAAGAAATCTCCAAAAGACAACTCTCTTCCAACATAAATAAGGAAGCGGCAATCATTCAAAGGTGCATTCGATCTGCAGCAAATGAAGCAATCCCCCAAACAAAAGAAAAATCATGTCATAAAAATGTCCCTTGGTGGTCTAAAGAATTGAGTGCCCTCCGTCGCGAAAAAGAAAAAGCTTGGCGTGTGTTTAAAAAATACCCACCTGATCCCTATTTGATACTTTATCGTAAAGCAAATGCCAAATTCGAGAAGACGGCAAAGGCCCATAAAATCGAAAGCTTTGCAAAGTTTACTGCTGGAATTAACCCAAACTCCTCACCAAAGAAAATTTGGGCTGATATAAAAACCCTCACTGGCCATTACACTCCCACTCTGTAAAAACTATTGTAACCGATTCTAACACCATTACCTGTCCTTTACAAATCGCCGAATTGTTCGATTCCCATTTCCACCCCGACTTTATTCGGGAGAAGAACCTACTTCTCCAACAAGAGCTCCCATCGTACATTATCGACGCCACTTCAAAGCAAATGGAATCACCTATCAAGATGTTAGAACTTGAATGCTGTCTACAAACCTTCAGACGTACAACCCCTGGACAAGATCGCATATCCTATGCTATGGTAACATTCCGCAAGTGTGGAAGATGGCAAATATTATTCCCCTGCCAAAACCCAATAAAGACCACACTTCAATTTCAGGGTATAGCCCAATTTCTCTCCTTCCCTGCACTGGGAAAATACTTCAACAGATCATCTCCAAACGTCTCTTTTGGTTCCTAGAAAACAAAAAACTTGTACACAGCAATCAAGTGGCCTGCAGAAAAGGTAGAAGCACTACTAATGCACTTCTGTATTTAGACGACTTCATTTCCTCATCCATTTCAACAAGGAATCACGTTTCAATCCTCAGTATTGATTTGGAAAAAGCATTTGATCGTATCGGGCTTCATGCCATTTTGAAACAACTCACCTAATGGAAGGTTGGACCAAAGATTATAATTGCTTTTAATGAAATTAGCAACATAATAAACTACTTTAACAAGGTTCACCACGTTCTATATGCAGATGATCTTATACTCTTTTTAGATTGTAAGAACTTAACCTTAACTGGTAAATTTTGTTCAGTCATCCTAGACCGTTTGTCAAATTGGGGCAATACGTCTGGAGCTTTAATTTCCGTCGACAAAAGCCAAACATTACATATTTGCAAAAAAATAAACTGCTCAAAACATATTTCTGTACAACTTAATGACAAATACATAAGGAATGCCAAGTGCATAAAGGTACTCGGTCTACTTCTTGACTCAAAATGTAATTTTAATAGTCATTGTACATACATCAAGAAAAACCTAACTCCTAGAGTAGATATAGTTAAATACCTGTCTTCAAAAAACAGTTTTTGTAACATAAATACTGTAATTAACATCATTAGATCCATCATTCTATCTAAAATTGATTATGGTTAGCTATTTACGGGAAATGTTCTAAATCTCGTCTACAATTTGTCTCAACACCATACCATGGAGCAATTAGAATAAGCCTAAGAGCATTTCGGACCACTCCCATTTTAAACCTACTCACGGAAGCAGGCCTACCCCAAATCACTAACATATCCCTTCCTCATTCCGCTCTGCACATGGACCGTTTCCGATTAACTACACGGCAGCGATCACTTCCCCATAATAACCATTTTATCACTTGGATCGAGCATTGCTCCTATAAAACACCAAAAAAAAAGTATACTGGATAAAGCAGATTGGGAACTATTTAAAACCAAAGTATCTAAAGAAATCTCCAAAAGACAACAGTCTTCCAACATAAACAAGGAAGCGGCAATCGTTCAAAGGTGTATTCGATCTGCAGCAAATGAAGCAATCCCCCAAACAAAAGAAAAATTATGTCATAAAAATGTCCCTTGGTGGTCTAAAGAATTGAGTGCCCTCCGTCGCGAAAAGGAAAAAGCCTGGCGTGCGTTTAAAAAATACCCATCTGATCCCTATTTGATACTTTATCGTAAAGCAAATGCCAAATTCGAGAAGACGGCAAAGGCCCATAAAATCGAAAGCTTTGCAAAGTTTACTGCTGGAATTAACCCAAACTCCTCACCAAAGAAAATTTGGGCTGATATAAAAACCCTCACTGGTAATTACACCCCCACTCTGTAAAAACTATTGTAACCGATTCTAACACCATTACCTGTCCTTTACAAATCGCCGAATTGTTCGATTCCCATTTCCACCCCGACTTTATTCGGGAGAAGAACCTACTTCTCCAACAAGAGCTCCCATCGTACATTATCGACGCCACTTCAAAGCAAATGAAATCACCTATCAAGATGTTAGAACTTGAATGCTGTCTACAAACCTTCAGACGTACAACCCCTGGACAAGATCGCATATCTTATGCTATGGTAACATTCCGCAAGTGTGGAAGATGGCAAATATTATTCCCCTGCCGAAACCCAATAAAGACCACACTTCAATTTCAGGGTATAGCCCAATTTCTCTCCTTCCCTGCACTGGGAAAATACTTCAACAGATCATCTCCAAACGTCTCTTTTGGTTCCTAGAAAACAAAAAACTTGTACACAGCAATCAAGTGGCCTTCAGAAAAGGTAGAAGCACTACTGATGCACTTCTGTATTTAGACGACTTCATTTCCTCATCCATTTCAACAAGGAATCACGTTTCAATCCTCAGTATTGATTTGGAAAAAGCATTTGATCGTATCGGGCTTCATGCCATTTTGAAACAACTCACCTAATGGAAGGTTGGACCAAAGATTATAATTGCTTTTAATGAAATTAGCAACATAATAAACTACTTTAACAAGGTTCACCACGTTCTATATGCAGATGATCTTATACTCTTTTTAGATTGTAAGAACTTAACCTTAACTGGTAAATTTTGTTCAGTCATCCTAGACCGTTTGTCAAAATGGGGTAATACGTCTGGAGCTTTAATTTCCGTCGACAAAAGCCAAACATTACATATTTGCAAAAAAAATAAACTGCTCCAAACATATTTCTGTACAACTTAATGACAAATACATAAGCAATGCCAACTGCATAAAGGTACTCGGTCTACTTCTTGACTCAAAATGCAATTTTAATAGTCATTGTACATACATCAAGAAAAACCTAACTCATAGACTAAATATAGTTAAATACCTATCTTCAAAAAACAGTTTTTGTAACATAAATGCTGTAATTAACATCATTAGATCCATCATTCTATCTAAAATTGCTTATCGTTTAGCTATTTACGGGAAATGTTCTAAATCTCGTCTACAATTTGTCTCAACACCATACCATGGAGCAATTAGAACAAGCCTAAGAGCATTTTGGACCACTCCCATTTTAACCTACTCACGGAAGCAGGCCTACCCCAAGTCACTAACATCTCCCTCCCTCATTCCGCACTGTACATGGACCGTTTCCGATTACCTACACGGCAGCGATCACTTCCCCATAATAACCATTTTATCACTTGGATCGAGCATTGCTCCTATAAAACACCAAAAAAAAGTATACTGGATAAAGCAGATTGGGAACTATTTAAAACCAAAGTATCTAAAGAAATCTCCAAAAGACAACAGTCTTCCAACATAAACAAGGTAGCGGCAATCATTCAAAGATGTATTCGATCTGCAGCAAATGAAGCAATCCCCCAAACAAAAGAAAAATCATGTCATAAAAATGTCCCTTGGTGGTCTAAAGAATTGAGTGCCCTCCGTCGCGAAAAAGAAAAAGCCTGGCGTGTGTTTAAAAAATACCCATCTGATCCCTATTTGATACTTTATCGTAAAGCAAATGCCAAATTCGAGAAGACGGCAAAGGCCCATAAAATCGAAAGCTTTGCAAAGTTTACTGCTGGAATTAACCCAAACTCCTCACCAAAGAAAATTTGGGCTGATATAAAAACCCTCACTGGCAATTACACCCCCACTCTGTAAAAACTATTGTAACCGATTCTAACACCATTACCTGTCCTTTACAAATCGCCGAATTGTTCGATTCCCATTTCCACTCCGACTTTATTCGGGAGAAGAACCTACTTCTCCAACAAGAGCTCCCATCGTACGTTATCGACGCCACTTCAAAGCAAATGAAATCACCTATCAAGATGTTAGAACTTGAATGCTGTCTACAAACATTCAGACGTACAACCTCTGGACAAGATCGCATATCCTATGCTATGGTAACATTCCGCAAGCGTGGAAGATGGCAAATATTATTCCCCTGCCAAAACCCAATAAAGACCACACTTCAATTTCAGGGTATAGCCCAATTTCTCTCCTTCCCTGCACTGGGAAAATACTTGAACAGATCATCTCCAAACGTATCTTTTGGTTCCTCGAAAACAAAAAACTTGTACACAGCAATCAAGTGGCCTTCAGAAAAGGTAGAAGCACTACTGATGCACTTCTGTATTTAGACGACTTCATTTCCTCATCCATTTCAACAAGGAATCACGTTTCAATCCTCAGTATTGATTTGAAAAAAGGATTTGATCGTATCGGGCTTCATGCCATTCTGAAACAACTCACCCAATGGAAGGTTGGACCAAAGATGTTCAAATATGTAAAATCATTTCTCACCAACAGGCGCTTTCGCATAACAACCAACAATGCTACTTCCGTCATTCACAACCTTCCAAATGGCATTCCCCAAGGATCTCCATTATCTGTAGTACTATTTATAATTGCTTTTAATGAAATTAGCAACATAATAAACTACTTTAACAAGGTTCACTACGTTCTATATGCAGATGATCTTATACTCTTTTCAGACTGTAAGAACTTAACCTTAACTGGTAAATTTTGTTCAGTCATCCTAGACCGTTTGTCAAATTGGGGTAATACGTCTGGAGCATATTACATATTTGCAAAAAAATAAACTGCTCCAAACATATTTCTGTACAACTTAATGACAAATACATAAGCAATGCCAACTGCATAAAGGTACTCGGTCTACTTCTTGACTCAAAATGCAATTTTAATAGTCATTGTACATACATCAAGAAAAACCTAACTCATAGACTAAATATAGTTAAATACCTATCTTCAAAAAACAGTTTTTGTAACATAAATGCTGTAATTAACATCATTAGATCCATCATTCTATCTAAAATTGATTATCGTTTAGCTATTTACGGGAAATGTTCTAAATCTCGTCTACAATTTGTCTCAACACCATACCATGAAGCAATTAGAACAAGCCTAAGAGCATTTCGGATCACTCCCATTTTAAACCTACTCACGGAAGCAGGCCTACCCCAAGTCAATAACATCTCCCTCCCTCATTCCGCACTGTACATGGACCGTTTCCGATTAACTACACGGCAGCGATCACTTCCCCATAATAACCATTTTATCACTTGGATCGAGCATTGCTCCTATAAAACACCAAAAAAAAGTATACTGGATAAAGCAGATTGGGAACTATTTAAAACCAAAGTATCTAAAGAAATCTCCAAAAGACAACAGTCTTCCAACATAAACAAGGAAGCGGCAATCATTCAAAGGTGTATTCGATCTGCAGCAAATGAAGCAATCCCCCAAACAAAAGAAAAATCATGTCATAAAAATGTCCCTTGGTGGTCTAAAGAATTGAGTGCCCTCCGTCGCGAAAAAGAAAAAGCTTGGCGTGTGTTTAAAAAATACCCATCTGATCCCTATTTGATACTTTATCGTAAAGCAAATGCCAAATTCGAGAAGACGGAAAAGGCCCATAAAATCGAAAGCTTTGCAAAGTTTACTGCTGGAATTAACCCAAACTCCTCACCAAAGAAAATGTGGGCTGATATAAAAACCCTCACTGGCAATTACACCCCCACTCTGTAAAAACTATTGTAACCGATTCTAACACCATTACCTGTCCTTTACAAATCGCCGAATTGTTCGATTCCCATTTCCACCCCGACTTTATTCGGGAGAAGAACCTACTTCTCCAACAAGAGCCCCCATCGTACATTATCGACGCCACTTCAAAGCAAATGAAATCACCTATCAAGATGTTAGAACTTGAATGCTGTCTACAAACCTTCAGACGTACAACCCCTGGACAAGATCGCATATCCTATGCTATGGTAACATTCCGCAAGTGTGGAAGATGGCAAATATTATTCCCCTGCCGAAACCCAATAAAGACCACACTTCAATTTCAGGGTATAGCCCAATTTCTCTCCTTCCCTGCACTGGGAAAATACTTCAACAGATCATCTCCAAACGTCTCTTTTGGTTCCTAGAAAACAAAAAACTTGTACACAGCAATCAAGTGACCTTCAGAAAAGGTAGAAGCACTACTGATGCACTTCTGTATTTAGACGACTTCATTTCCTCATCCATTTCAACAAGGAATCACGTTTCAATCCTCAGTATTGATTTGGAAAAAGCATTTGATCGTATCGGGCTTCATGCCATTTTGAAACAACTCACCTAATGGAAGGTTGGACCAAAGATTATAATTGCTTTTAATGAAATTAGCAACATAATAAACTACTTTAACAAGGTTCACCACGTTCTATATGCAGATGATCTTATACTCTTTTTAGATTGTAAGAACTTAACCTTAACTGGTAAATTTTGTTCAGTCATCCTAGACCGTTTGTCAAAATGGGGTAATACGTCTGGAGCTTTAATTTCCGTCGACAAAAGCCAAACATTACATATTTGCAAAAAAATAAACTGCTCCAAACATATTTCTGTACAACTTAATGACAAATACATAAGCAATGCCAACTGCATAAAGGTACTCGGTCTACTTCTTGACTCAAAATGCAATTTTAATAGTCATTGTACATACATCAAGAAAAACCTAACTCATAGACTAAATATAGTTAAATACCTATCTTCAAAAAACAGTTTTTGTAACATAAATGCTGTAATTAACATCATTAGATCCATCATTCTATCTAAAATTGCTTATCGTTTAGCTATTTACGGGAAATGTTCTAAATCTCGTCTACAATTTGTCTCAACACCATACCATGGAGCAATTAGAACAAGCCTAAGAGCATTTTGGACCACTCCCATTTTAACCTACTCACGGAAGCAGGCCTACCCCAAGTCACTAACATCTCCCTCCCTCATTCCGCACTGTACATGGACCGTTTCCGATTACCTACACGGCAGCGATCACTTCCCCATAATAACCATTTTATCACTTGGATCGAGCATTGCTCCTATAAAACACCAAAAAAAAGTATACTGGATAAAGCAGATTGGGAACTATTTAAAACCAAAGTATCTAAAGAAATCTCCAAAAGACAACAGTCTTCCAACATAAACAAGGTAGCGGCAATCATTCAAAGATGTATCGATCTGCAGCAAATGAAGCAATCCCCCAAACAAAAGAAAAATCATGTCATAAAAATGTCCCTTGGTGGTCTAAAGAATTGAGTGCCCTCCGTCGCGAAAAAGAAAAAGCCTGGCGTGTGTTTAAAAAATACCCATCTGATCCCTATTTGATACTTTATCGTAAAGCAAATGCCAAATTCGAGAAGACGGCAAAGGCCCATAAAATCGAAAGCTTTGCAAAGTTTACTGCTGGAATTAACCCAAACTCCTCACCAAAGAAAATTTGGGCTGATATAAAAACCCTCACTGGCCATTACACTCCCACTCTGTAAAAACTATTGTAACCGATTCTAACACCATTACCTGTCCTTTACAAATCGCCGAATTGTTCGATTCCCATTTCCACCCCGACTTTATTCGGGAGAAGAACCTACTTCTCCAACAAGAGCTCCCATCGTACATTATCGACGCCACTTCAAAGCAAATGGAATCACCTATCAAGATGTTAGAACTTGAATGCTGTCTACAAACCTTCAGACGTACAACCCCTGGACAAGATCGCATATCCTATGCTATGGTAACATTCCGCAAGTGTGGAAGATGGCAAATATTATTCCCCTGCCAAAACCCAATAAAGACCACACTTCAATTTCAGGGTATAGCCCAATTTCTCTCCTTCCCTGCACTGGGAAAATACTTGAACAGATCATCTCCAAACGTCTCTTTTGGTTCCTCGAAAACAAAAAACTTGTACACAGCAATCAAGTGGCCTTCAGAAAAGGTAGAAGCACTACTGATGCACTTCTGTATTTAGACGACTTCGTTTCCTCATCCATTTCAACAAGGAATCACGTTTCAATCCTCAGTATTGATTTGAAAAAAGCATTTGATCGTATCGGGCTTCATGCCATTCTGAAACAACTCACCCAATGGAAGGTTGGACCAAAGATGTTCAAATATGTAAAATCATTTCTCACCAACAGGCGCTTTCGCATAACAACCAACAATTCTACTTCCGTCATTCACAACCTTCCAAATGGCATTCCCCAAGGATCTCCATTATCTGTAGTACTATTTATAATTGCTTTTAATGAAATTAGCAACATAATAAACTACTTTAACAAGGTTCACTACGTTCTATATGCAGATGATCTTATACTCTTTTCAGACTGTAAGAACTTAACCTTAACTGGTAAATTTTGTTCAGTCATCCTAGACCGTTTGTCAAATTGGGGTAATACGTCTGGAGCATATTACATATTTGCAAAAAAATAAACTGCTCAAAACATATTTCTGTACAACTTAATGACAAATACATAAGGAATGCCAACTGCATAAAGGTACTCGGTCTACTTCTTGACTCAAAATGTAATTTTAATAGTCATTGTACATACATCAAGAAAAACCTAACTCCTAGAGTAGATATAGTTAAATACCTATCTTCAAAAAACAGTTTTTGTAACATAAATACTGTAATTAACATCATTAGATCCATCAATCCATCTAAAATTGATTATGGTTTAGCTATTAACGGGAAATGTTCTAAATCTCGTCTACAATTTGTCTCAACACCATACCATGGAGCAATTAGAACAAGCCTAAGAGCATTTCGGACCACTCCCATTTTAAACCTACTCACGGAAGCAGGCCTACCCCAAGTCACTAACATCTCCCTCCCTCATTCCGCTCTGTACATGGACCGTTTCCGATTACCTACACGGCAGCGATCACTTCCCCATAATAACCATTTTATCACTTGGATCAAGCATTGCTCCTATAAAACACCAAAAAAAAAAGTATACTGGATAAAGCAGATTGGGAACTATTTAAAACCAAAGTATCTAAAGAAATCTCCAAAAGACAACTCTCTTCCAACATAAACAAGGAAGCGTCAATCATTCAAAGGTGTAGTCGATCTGCAGCAAATGAAGCAATCCCCCAAACAAAAGAAAAATCATGTCATAAAAATGTCCCTTGGTGGTCTAAAGAATTGAGTGCCCTCCGTCGCGAAAAAGAAAAAGCCTGGCGTGTGTTTAAAAAATACCCATCTGATCCCTATTTGATACTTTATCGTAAAGCAAATGCCAAATTCGAGAAGACGGCAAAGGCCCATAAAATCGAAAGCTGTCACTGGCAATTACACCCCCACTCTGTAAAAACTATTGTAACCGATTCTAACACCATTACCTGTCCATTACAAATCGCCGAATTGTTCGCAATGTCTTGGGAAAATTCAAGCAATGATTCCCATTTCCACCCCGACTTTATTCGGGAGAAGAACCTACTTCTCCAACAAGAGCCCCCATCGTACATTATCGACGCCACTTCAAAGCAAATGAAATCACCTATCAAGATGTTAGAACTTGAATGCTGTCTACAAACCTTCAGACGTACAACCCCTGGACAAGATCGCATATCCTATGCTATGGTAACATTCCGCAAGCGTGGAAGATGGCAAATATTATTCCCCTGGCAAAACCCAATAAAGACCACACTTCAATTTCAGGGTATAGCCCAATTTCTCTCCTTCCCTGCACTGGGAAAATACTTGAACAGATCATCTCCAAACGTCTCTTTTGGTTCCTTGAAAACAAAAAACTTGTACACAGCAATCAAGTGACGACTTCATTTCCTCATCCATTTCAACAAGGAATCACGTTTCAATCCTCAGTATTGATTTGGAAAAAGCATTTGATCGTATCGGGCTTCATGCCATTCTGAAACAACTCACCCAATGGAAGGTTGGACCAAAGATGTTCAAATATGTAAAATCATTTCTCACCAACAGGCGCTTTCGCATAACAACCAACAATGCTACTTCCGTCATTCACAACCTTCCAAATGGCATTCCCCAAGGATCTCCATTATCTGTAGTACTATTTATAATTGCTTTCAATGAAATTAGCAACATAATAAACTACTTAACAAGGTTCACCACGTTCTCTATGCAGATGATCTTATACTCTTTTTAGACTGTAAGAACTTAACCTTAACTGGTAAATTTTTTTTCAGTCATCCTAGACCGTTTGTCAAATTGGGGTAATACGCCTGGAGCTTTAATTTCCGTCGACAAAAGCCAAACATTACATATTTGCAAAAAAATAAACTGCTCAAAACATATTTCTGTACAACTTAATGACAAATACATAAGGAATGCCAACTGCATAAAGGTACTCGGTCTACTTCTTGACTCAAAATGTAATTTTAATAGTCATTGTACATACATCAAGAAAAACCTAACTCCTAGAGTAGATATAGTTAAATACCTATCTTCAAAAAACAGTTTTTGTAACATAAATACTGTAATTAACATCATAAGATCCATCATTCTATCTAAAATTGATTATGGTTTAGCTATTTACGGGAAATGTTCTAAATCTCGTCTACAATTTGTCTCAACACCATACCATGGAGCAATTAGAACAAGCCTAAGAGCATTTCGGACCACTCCCATTTTAAACGTACACACGGAAGCAGGCCTACCCCAAATCACTAACATCTCCCTTCCTCATTCCGCTCTGCACATGGACCGTTTCCGATTAACTACACGGCAGCGATCACTTCCCCATAATAACCATTTAATCACTTGCATTGCTCCTATAAAACACCAAAAAAAAGTATACTGGATAAAGCAGATTGGGAACTATTTAAAACCAAAGTATCTAAAGAAATCTCCAAAAGACAACTCTCTTCCAACATAAACAAGGAAGCGGCAATCATTCAAAGGTGTATTCGATCTGCAGCAAATGAAGCAATCCCCCAAACAAAAGAAAAATCATGTCATAAAAATGTCCCTTGGTGGTCTAAAGAATTGAGTGCCCTCCGTCGCGAAAAAGAAAAAGCCTGGCGTGCGTTTAAAAAATACCCATCTGATCCCTATTTGATACTTTATCGTAAAGCAAATGCAAATTCGAGAAGACGGCAAAGGTCCATAAAATCGAAAGCTTTAACTGGCAATTACACCCCCACTCTGTAAAAACTATTGTAACCGATTCTAACACCATTACCTGTCCTTTACAAATCGCCGAATTGTTCGTTGGGAAAATTCAAGCAATGATTCCCATTTCCACCCCGACTTTATTCGGGAGAAGAACCTACTTCTCCAACAAGAGCTCCCATCGTACATTATCGACGCCACTTCAAAGCAAATGAAATCACCTATCAAGATGTTAGAACTTGAATGCTGTCTACAAACCTTCAGACGGACAACCCCTGGACAAGATCGCATATCCTATGCTATGGTAACATTCCGCAAGCGTGGAAGATGGCAAATATTATTCCCCTGGCAAAACCCAATAAAGACCACACTTCAATTTCAGGGTATAGCCCAATTACTCTCCTTCCCTGCACTGGGAAAATACTTGAACAGATCATCTCCAAACGTCTCTTTTGGTTCCTTGAAAACAAAAAACTTGTACACAGCAATCAAGTGACGACTTCATTTCCTCATCCATTTCAACAAGGAACCACGTTTCAATCCTCAGTATTGATTTGGAAAAAGCATTTGATCGTATCGGGCTTCATGCCATTCTGAAACAACTCACCCAATGGAAGGTTGGACCAAAGATGTTCAAATATGTAAAATCATTTCTCACCAACAGGCGCTTTCGCATAACAACCAACAATGCTACTTCCGTCATTCACAACCTTCCAAATGGCATTCCCCAAGGATCTCCATTATCTGTAGTACTATTTATAATTGCTTTCAATGAAATTAGCAACATAATAAACTACTTAACAAGGTTCACCACGTTCTATATGCAGATGATCTTATACTCTTTTTAGACTGTAAGAACTTAACCTTAACTGGTAAATTTTTTTTCAGTCATCCTAGACCGTTTGTCAAATTGGGGTAATACGCCTGGAGCTTTAATTTCCGTCGACAAAAGCCAAACATTACATATTTGCAAAAAAATAAACTGCTCAAAACATATTTCTGTACAACTTAATGACAAATACATAAGGAATGCCAACTGCATAAAGGTACTCGGTCTACTTCTTGACTCAAAATGTAATTTTAATAGTCATTGTACATACATCAAGAAAAACCTAACTCCTAGAGTAGATATAGTTAAATACCTATCTTCAAAAAACAGTTTTTGTAACATAAATACTGTAATTAACATCATTAGATCCATCATTCTATCTAAAATTGATTATGGTTTAGCTGTTTACGGGAAATGTTCTAAATCTCGTCTACAATTTGTCTCAACACCATACCATGGAGCAATTAGAACAAGCCTAAGAGCATTTCGGACCACTCCCATTTTAAACGTACACACGGAAGCAGGCCTACCCCAAATCACTAACATCTCCCTTCCTCATTCCGCTCTGCACATGGACCGTTTCCGATTAACTACACGGCAGCGATCACTTCCCCATAATAACCATTTAATCACTTGGATCGAGCATTGCTCCTATAAAACACCAAAAAAAATATACTGGATAAAGCAGATTGGGAACTATTTAAAACCAAAGTATCTAAAGAAATCTCCAAATGACAACTCTCTTCCAACATAAACAAGGAAGCGGCAATCATTCAAAGGTGTATTCGATCTGCAGCAAATGAAGCAATCCCCCAAACAAAAGAAAAATCATGTCATAAAAATGTCCCTTGGTGGTCTAAAGAATTGAGTGGCCTCCGTCGCAAAAAAAAAAGAAAAAGCCTGGCGTGCGTTTAAAAAATACCCATCTGATCCCTATTTGATACTTTATCGTAAAGCAAATGCCAAATTCGAGAAGACGGCAATGGTCCATAAAATCGAAAGCTTTCACTGGCAATTACACCCCCACTCTGTAAAAACTATTGTAGCCGATTCTAACACCATTACCTGTCCTTTACAAATCGCCGAATTTTTCGCAATGTCTTTTTGAAAATTCAAGCAATGATTCCCATTTCCACCCCGACTTTATTCGGGAGAAGAACCTACTTCTCCAACAAGAGCTCCCATCGTACATTATCGACGCCACTTCAAAGCAAATGAAATCACCTATCAAGATGTTAGAACTTGAATGCTGTCTACAAACCTTCAGACGTACAACCCCTGGACAAGATCGCATATCCTATGCTATGGTAACATTCCGCAAGCGTGGAAGATGGCAAATATTATTCCCCTGGCAAAACCCAATAAAGACCACACTTCAATTTCAGGGTATAGCCCAATTACTCTCCTTCCCTGCACTGGGAAAATACTTGAACAGATCATCTCCAAACGTCTCTTTTGGTTCCTTGAAAACAAAAAACTTGTACACAGCAATCAAGTGACGACTTCATTTCCTCATCCATTTCAACAAGGAATCACGTTTCAATCCTCAGTATTGATTTGGAAAAAGCATTTGATCGTATCGGGCTTCATGCCATTCTGAAACAACTCACCCAATGGAAGGTTGGATCAAAGATGTTCAAATATGTAAAATCATTTCTCACCAACAGGCGCTTTCGCATAACAACCAACAATGCTACTTATCTGTAGTACTATTTATAATTGCTTTCAATGAAATTAGCAACATAATAAACTACTTAACAAGGTTCACTACGTTCTATATGCATATGATCTTATACTCTTTTTAGACTGTAAGAACTTAACCTTAACTGGTAAATTTTTTTTCAGTCATCCTAGACGGTTTGTCAAATTGGGGTAATACGCCTGGAGCTTTAATTTCCGTCGACAAAAGCCAAACATTACATATTTGCAAAAAAATAAACTGCTCAAAACATATTTCTGTACAACTTAATGACAAATACATAAGGAATGCCAACTGCATAAAGGTTCTCGGTCTACTTCTTGACTCAAAATGTAATTTTAATAGTCATTGTACATACATCAAGAAAAACCTAACTCCTAGAGTAGATATAGTTAAATACCTATCTTCAAAAAACAGTTTTTGTAACATAAATACTGTAATTAACATCATTAGATCCATCATTCTATCTAAAATTGATTATGGTTTAGCTATTTACGGGAAATGTTCGAAATCTCGTCTACAATTTGTCTCAACACCATACCATGGAGCAATTAGAACAAGCCTAAGAGCATTTCGGACCACTCCCATTTTAAACCTACACACGGAAGCAGGCCTACCCCAAATCACTAACATCTCCCTTCCTCATTCCGCTCTGCACATGGACCGTTTCCGATTAACTACACGGCAGCGATCACTTCCCCATAATAACCATTTTATCACTTGGATCGAGCATTGCTGCTATAAAACACCAAAAAAAAAGTATACTGGATAAAGCAGATTGGGAACTATTTAAAACCAAAGTATCTAAAGAAATCTCCAAATGACAACTCTCTTCCAACATAAACAAGGAAGCGGCAATCATTCAAAGGTGTATTCGATCTGCAGCAAATGAAGCAATCCCCCAAACAAAAGAAAAATCATGTCATAAAAATGTCCCTTGGTGGTCTAAAGAATTGAGTGGCCTCCGTCGCAAAAAAAAAAGAAAAAGCCTGGCGTGCGTTTAAAAAATACCCATCTGATCCCTATTTGATACTTCATCGTAAAGCAAATGCCAAATTCGAGAAGACGGCAAAGGCCCATAAAATCGAAAGCTTTCACTGGCAATTACACCCCCACTCTGTAAAAACTATTGTAACCGATTCTAACACCATTACCTGTCCATTACAAATCGCCGAATTGTTCGCAATGTCTTGGGAAAATTCAAGCAATGATTCCCATTTCCACCCCGACTTTATTCGGGAGAAGAACCTACTTCTCCAACAAGAGCCCCCATCGTACATTATCGACGCCACTTCAAAGCAAATGAAATCACCTATCAAGATGTTAGAACTTGAATGCTGTCTACAAACCTTCAGACGTACAACCCCTGGACAAGATCGCATATCCTATGCTATGGTAACATTCCGCAAGCGTGGAAGATGGCAAATATTATTCCCCTGGCAAAACCCAATAAGGACCACACTTCAATTTCAGGGTATAGCCCAATTTCTCTCCTTCCCTGCACTGGGAAATTACTTGAACAGATCATCTCCAAACGTCTCTTTTGGTTCCTTGAAAACAAAAAACTTGTACACAGCAATCAAGTGACGACTTCATTTCCTCATCCATTTCAACAAGGAATCACGTTTCAATCCTCAGTATTGATTTGGAAAAAGCATTTGATCGTATCGGGCTTCATGCCATTCTGAAACAACTCACCCAATGGAAGGTTGGACCAAAGATGTTCAAATATGTAAAATCATTTCTCACCAACAGGCGCTTTCGCATAACAACCAACAATGCTACTTCCGTCATTCACAACCTTCCAAATGGCATTCCCCAAGGATCTCCATTATCTGTAGTACTATTTATAATTGCTTTCAATGAAATTAGCAACATAATAAACTACTTAACAAGGTTCACCACGTTCTATATGCAGATGATCTTATACTCTTTTGAGACTGTAAGAACTTAACCTTAACTGGTAAATTTTTTTTCAGTCATCCTAGACCGTTTGTCAAATTGGGGTAATACGTCTGGCGCTTTAATTTCCGTCGACAAAAGCCAAACATTACATATTTGCAAAAAAATAAACTGCTCAAAACATATTTCTGTACAACTTAATGACAAATACATAAGGAATGCCAACTGCATAAAGGTACTCGGTCTACTTCTTGACTCAAAATGTAATTTTAATAGTCATTGTACATACATCAAGAAAAACCTAACTCCTAGAGTAGATACAGTTAAATACCTATCTTCAAAAAACAGTTTTTGTAACATAAATACTGTAATTAACATCATTAGATCCATCATTCTATCTAAAATTGATTATGGTTTAGCTATTTACGGGAAATGTTCTAAATCTCGTCTATAATTTGTCTCAACACCATACCATGGAGCAATTAGAACAAGCCTAAGAGCATTTCGGACCACTCCCATTTTAAACCTACACACGGAAGCAGGCCTACCCCAAATCACTAACATCTCCCTTCCTCATTCCGCTCTGCACATGGACCGTTTCCGATTAACTACACGGCAGCGATCACTTCCCCATAATAACCATTTTATCACTTGGATCGAGCATTGCTGCTATAAAACACCAAAAAAAAGTATACTGGATAAAGCAGATTGGGAACTATTTAAAACCAAAGTATCTAAAGAAATCTCCAAATGACAACTCTCTTCCAACATAAACAAGGAAGCGGCAGTCATTCAAAGGTGTATTCGATCTGCAGCAAATGAAGCAATCCCCCAAACAAAAGAAAAATCATGTCATAAAAATGTCCCTTGGTGGTCTAAAGAATTGAGTGCCCTCCGTCGCGAAAAAGAAAAAGGCTGGCGTGCGTTTAAAAAATACCCATCTGATCCCTATTTGATACTTCATCGTAAAGCAAATGCCAAATTCGAGAAGACGGCAAAGGCCCATAAAATCGAAAGCTTTCACTGGCAATTACACCCCCACTCTGTAAAAACTATTGTAACCGATTCTAACACCATTACCTGTCCTTTACAAATCGCCGAATTGTTCGCAATGTCTTGGGAAAATTCAAGCAATGATTCCCATTTCCACCCCGACTTTATTCGGGAGAAGAACCTACTTCTCCAACAAGAGCTCCCATCGTACATTATCGACGCCACTTCAAAGCAAATGAAATCACCTATCAAGATGTTAGAACTTGAATGCTGTCTACAAACCTTCAGACGTACAACCCCTGGACAAGATCGCATATCCTATGCTATGGTAACATTCCGCAAGCGTGGAAGATGGCAAATATTATTCCCCTGGCAAAACCCAATAAAGACCACACTTCAATTTCAGGGTATAGCCCAATTACTCTCCTTCCCTGCACTGGGAAAATACTTGAACAGATCATCTCCAAACGTCTCTTTTGGTTCCTTGAAAACAAAAAACTTGTACACAGCAATCAAGTGACGACTTCATTTCCTCATCCATTTCAACAAGGAATCACGTTTCAATCCTCAGTATTGATTTGGAAAAAGCATTTGATCGTATCGGGCTTCATGCCATTCTGAAACAACTCACCCAATGGAAGGTTGGACCAAAGATGTTCAAATATGTAAAATCATTTCTCACCAACAGGCGCTTTCGCATAACAACCAACAATGCTACTTCCGTCATTCACAACCTTCCAAATGGCATTCCCCAAGGATCTCCATTATCTGTAGTACTATTTATAATTGCTTTCAATGAAATTAGCAACATAATAAACTACTTAACAAGGTTCACCACGTTCTATATGCAGATGATCTTATACTCTTTTTAGACTGTAAGAACTTAACCTTAACTGGTAAATTTTTTTTCAGTCATCCTAGACCGTTTGTCAAATTGGGGTAATACGTCTGGCGCTTTAATTTCCGTCGACAAAAGCCAAACATTACATATTTGCAAAAAAATAAACTGCTCAAAACATATTTCTGTACAACTTAATGACAAATACATAAGGAATGCCAACTGCATAAAGGTACTCGGTCTACTTCTTGACTCAAAATGTAATTTTAATAGTCATTGTACATACATCAAGAAAAACCTAACTCCTAGAGTAGATATAGTTAAATACCTATCTTCAAAAAACAGTTTTTCTAACATAAATACTGTAATTAACATCATTAGATCCATCATTCTATCTAAAATTGATTATGGTTTAGCTATTTACGGGAAATGTTCGAAATCTCGTCTACAATTTGTCTCAACACCATACCATGGAGCAATTAGAACAAGCCTAAGAGCATTTCGGACCACTCCCATTTTAAACCTACACACGGAAGCAGGCCTACCCCAAATCACTAACATCTCCCTTCCTCATTCCGCTCTGCACATGGACCGTTTCCGATTAACTACACGGCAGCGATCACTTCCCCATAATAACCATTTTATCACTTGGATCGAGCATTGCTGCTATAAAACACCAAAAAAAAGTATACTGGATAAAGCAGATTGGGAACTATTTAAAACCAAAGTATCTAAAGAAATCTCCAAATGACAACTCTCTTCCAACATAAACAAGGAAGCGGCAATCATTCAAAGGTGTATTCGATCTGCAGCAAATGCAGCAATCCCCCAAACAAAAGAAAAATCATGTCATAAAAATGTCCCTTCGTGGTCTAAAGAATTGAGTGCCCTCCGTCGCGAAAAAGAAAAAGGCTGGCGTGCGTTTAAAAAATACCCATCTGATCCCTATTTGATACTTCATCGTAAAGCAAATGCCAAATTCGAGAAGACGGCAAAGGCCCATAAAATCGAAAGCTTTCACTGGCAATTACACCCCCACTCTGTAAAAACTATTGTAACCGATTCTAACACCATTACCTGTCCTTTACAAATCGCCGAATTGTTCGCAATGTCTTGGGAAAATTCAAGCAATGATTCCCATTTCCACCCCGACTTTATTCGGGAGAAGAACCTACTTCTCCAACAAGAGCCCCCATCGTACATTATCGACGCCACTTCAAAGCAAATGAAATCACCTATCAAGATGTTAGAACTTGAATGCTGTCTACAAACCTTCAGACGTACAACCCCTGGACAAGATCGCATATCCTATGCTATGGTAACATTCCGCAAGCGTGGAAGATGGCAAATATTATTCCCCTGGCAAAACCCAATAAGGACCACACTTCAATTTCAGGGTATAGCCCAATTTCTCTCCTTCCCTGCACTGGGAAATTACTTGAACAGATCATCTCCAAACGTCTCTTTTGGTTCCTTGAAAACAAAAAACTTGTACACAGCAATCAAGTGACGACTTCATTTCCTCATCCATTTCAACAAGGAATCACGTTTCAATCCTCAGTATTGATTTGGAAAAAGCTTTTGATCGTATCGGGCTTCATGCCATTCTGAAACAACTCACCCAATGGAAGGTTGGATCAAAGATGTTCAAATATGTAAAATCATTTCTCACCAACAGGCGCTTTCGCATAACAACCAACAATGCTACTTATCTGTAGTACTATTTATAATTGCTTTCAATGAAATTAGCAACATAATAAACTACTTAACAAGGTTCACTACGTTCTATATGCATATGATCTTATACTCTTTTTAGACTGTAAGAACTTAACCTTAACTGGTAAATTTTTTTTCAGTCATCCTAGACCGTTTGTCAAATTGGGGTAATACGCCTGGAGCTTTAATTTCCGTCGACAAAAGCCAAACATTACATATTTGCAAAAAAATAAACTGCTCAAAACATATTTCTGTACAACTTAATGACAAATACATAAGGAATGCCAACTGCATAAAGGTACTCGGTCTACTTCTTGACTCAAAATGTAATTTTAATAGTCATTGTACATACATCAAGAAAAACCTAACTCCTAGAGTAGATATAGTTAAATACCTATCTTCAAAAAACAGTTTTTGTAACATAAATACTGTAATTAACATCATTAGATCCATCATTCTATCTAAAATTGATTATGGTTTAGCTATTTACGGGAAATGTTCTAAATCTCGTCTACAATTTGTCTCAACACCATACCATGGAGCAATTAGAACAAGCCTAGGAGCATTTCGGACCACTCCCATTTTAAACCTACACACGGAAGCAGGCCTACCCCAAATCACTAACATCTCCCTTCCTCATTCCGCTCTGCACATGGACCGTTTCCGATTAACTACACGGCAGCGATCACTTCCCCATAATAACCATTTTATCACTTGGATCGAGCATTGCTGCTATAAAACACCAAAAAAAAGTATACTGGATAAAGCAGATTGGGAACTATTTAAAACCAAAGTATCTAAAGAAATCTCCAAATGACAACTCTCTTCCAACATAAACAAGGAAGCGGCAATCATTCAAAGGTGTATTCGATCTGCAGCAAATGAAGCAATCCCCCAAACAAAAGAAAAATCATGTCATAAAAATGTCCCTTGGTGGTCTAAAGAATTGAGTGCCCTCCGTCGCGAAAAAGAAAAAGCCTGGCGTGCGTTTAAAAAATACCCATCTGATCCCTATTTGATACTTTATCGTAAAGCAAATGCCAAATTCGAGAAGACGGCAAAGGTCCATAAAATCGAAAGCTTTCACTGGCAATTACACCCCCACTCTGTAAAAACTATTGTAACCGATTCTAACACCATTACCTGTCCTTTACAAATCGCCGAATTGTTCGCAATGTCTTGGGAAAATTCAAGCAATGATTCCCATTTCCACCCCGACTTTATTCGGGAGAAGAACCTACTTCTCCAACAAGAGCTCCCATCGTACATTATCGACGCCACTTCAAAGCAAATGAAATCACCTATCAAGATGTTAGAACTTGAATGCTGTCTACAAACCTTCAGACGTACAACCCCTGGACAAGATCGCATATCCTATGCTATGGTAACATTCCGCAAGCGTGGAAGATGGCAAATATTATTCCCCTGGCAAAACCCAATAAAGACCACACTTCAATTTCAGGGTATAGCCCAATTACTCTCCTTCCCTGCACTGGGAAAATACTTGAACAGATCATCTCCAAACGTCTCTTTTGGTTCCTTGAAAACAAAAAACTTGTACACAGCAATCAAGTGACGACTTCATTTCCTCATCCATTTCAACAAGGAATCACGTTTCAATCCTCAGTATTGATTTGGAAAAAGCATTTGATCGTATCGGGCTTCATGCCATTCTGAAACAACTCACCCAATGGAAGGTTGGACCAAAGATGTTCAAATATGTAAAATCATTTCTCACCAACAGGCGCTTTCGCATAACAACCAACAATGCTACTTCCGTCATTCACAACCTTCCAAATGGCATTCCCCAAGGATCTCCATTATCTGTAGTACTATTTATAATTGCTTTCAATGAAATTAGCAACATAATAAACTACTTAACAAGGTTCACCACGTTCTATATGCAGATGATCTTATACTCTTTTTAGACTGTAAGAACTTAACCTTAACTGGTAAATTTTTTTTCAGTCATCCTAGACCGTTTGTCAAATTGGGGTAATACGTCTGGCGCTTTAATTTCCGTCGACAAAAGCCAAACATTACATATTTGCAAAAAAATAAACTGCTCAAAACATATTTCTGTACAACTTAATGACAAATACATAAGGAATGCCAACTGCATAAAGGTACTCGGTCTACTTCTTGACTCAAAATGTAATTTTAATAGTCATTGTACATACATCAAGAAAAACCTAACTCCTAGAGTAGATATAGTTAAATACCTATCTTCAAAAAACAGTTTGTCTAACATAAATACTGTAATTAACATCATTAGATCCATCATTCTATCTAAAATTGATTATGGTTTAGCTATTTACGGGAAATGTTCGAAATCTCGTCTACAATTTGTCTCAACACCATACCATGGAGCAATTAGAACAAGCCTAAGAGCATTTCGGACCACTCCCATTTTAAACCTACACACGGAAGCAGGCCTACCCCAAATCACTAACATCTCCCTTCCTCATTCCGCTCTGCACATGGACCGTTTCCGACTAACTACACGGCAGCGATCACTTCCCCATAATAACCATTTTATCACTTGGATCGAGCATTGCTGCTATAAAACACCAAAAAAAAGTATACTGGATAAAGCAGATTGGGAACTATTTAAAACCAAAGTATCTAAAGAAATCTCCAAATGACAACTCTCTTCCAACATAAACAAGGAAGCGGCAATCATTCAAAGGTGTATTCGATCTGCAGCAAATGAAGCAATCCCCCAAACAAAAGAAAAATCATGTCATAAAAATGTCCCTTGGTGGTCTAAAGAATTGAGTGCCCTCCGTCGCGAAAAAGAAAAAGCCTGGCGTGCGTTTAAAAAATACCCATCTGATCCCTATTTGATACTTTATCGTAAAGCAAATGCCAAATTCGAGAAGACGGCAAAGGTCCATAAAATCGAAAGCTTTCACTGGCAATTACACCCCCACTCTGTAAAAACTATTGTAACCGATTCTAACACCATTACCTGTCCTTTACAAATCGCCGAATTGTTCGCAATGTCTTGGGAAAATTCAAGCAATGATTCCCATTTCCACCCCGACTTTATTCGGGAGAAGAACCTACTTCTCCAACAAGAGCTCCCATCGTACATTATCGACGCCACTTCAAAGCAAATGAAATCACCTATCAAGATGTTAGAACTTGAATGCTGTCTACAAACCTTCAGACGTACAACCCCTGGACAAGATCGCATATCCTATGCTATGGTAACATTCCGCAAGCGTGGAAGATGGCAAATATTATTCCCCTGGCAAAACCCAATAAAGACCACACTTCAATTTCAGGGTATAGCCCAATTACTCTCCTTCCCTGCACTGGGAAAATACTTGAACAGATCATCTCCAAACGTCTCTTTTGGTTCCTTGAAAACAAAAAACTTGTACACAGCAATCAAGTGACGACTTCATTTCCTCATCCATTTCAACAAGGAATCACGTTTCAATCCTCAGTATTGATTTGGAAAAAGCATTTGATCGTATCGGGCTTCATGCCATTCTGAAACAACTCACCCAATGGAAGGTTGGACCAAAGATGTTCAAATATGTAAAATCATTTCTCACCAACAGGCGCTTTCGCATAACAACCAACAATGCTACTTCCGTCATTCACAACCTTCCAAATGGCATTCCCCAAGGATCTCCATTATCTGTAGTACTATTTATAATTGCTTTCAATGAAATTAGCAACATAATAAACTACTTAACAAGGTTCACCACGTTCTATATGCAGATGATCTTATACTCTTTTTAGACTGTAAGAACTTAACCTTAACTGGTAAATTTTTTTTCAGTCATCCTAGACCGTTTGTCAAATTGGGGTAATACGTCTGGCGCTTTAATTTCCGTCGACAAAAGCCAAACATTACATATTTGCAAAAAAATAAACTGCTCAAAACATATTTCTGTACAACTTAATGACAAATACATAAGGAATGCCAACTGCATAAAGGTACTCGGTCTACTTCTTGACTCAAAATGTAATTTTAATAGTCATTGTACATACATCAAGAAAAACCTAACTCCTAGAGTAGATATAGTTAAATACCTATCTTCAAAAAACAGTTTTTCTAACATAAATACTGTAATTAACATCATTAGATCCATCATTCTATCTAAAATTGATTATGGTTTAGCTATTTACGGGAAATGTTCGAAATCTCGTCTACAATTTGTCTCAACACCATACCATGGAGCAATTAGAACAAGCCTAAGAGCATTTCGGACCACTCCCATTTTAAACCTACACACGGAAGCAGGCCTACCCCAAATCACTAACATCTCCCTTCCTCATTCCGCTCTGCACATGGACCGTTTCCGATTAACTACACGGCAGCGATCACTTCCCCATAATAACCATTTTATCACTTGGATCGAGCATTGCTGCTATAAAACACCAAAAAAAAGTATACTGGATAAAGCAGATTGGGAACTATTTAAAACCAAAGTATCTAAAGAAATCTCCAAATGACAACTCTCTTCCAACATAAACAAGGAAGCGGCAATCATTCAAAGGTGTATTCGATCTGCAGCAAATGAAGCAATCCCCCAAACAAAAGAAAAATCATGTCATAAAAATGTCCCTTGGTGGTCTAAAGAATTGAGTGCCCTCCGTCGCGAAAAAGAAAAAGCCTGGCGTGCGTTTAAAAAATACCCATCTGATCCCTATTTGATACTTCATCGTAAAGCAAATGCCAAATTCGAGAAGACGGCAAAGGCCCATAAAATCGAAAGCTTTCACTGGCAATTACACCCCCACTCTGTAAAAACTATTGTAGCCGATTCTAACACCATTACCTGTCCTTTACAAATCGCCGAATTTTTCGCAATGTCTTTTTGAAAATTCAAGCAATGATTCCCATTTCCACCCCGACTTTATTCGGGAGAAGAACCTACTTCTCCAACAAGAGCCCCCATCGTACATTATCGACGCCACTTCAAAGCAAATGAAATCACCTATCAAGATGTTAGGACTTGAATGCTGTCTACAAACCTTCAGACGTACAACCCCTGGACAAGATCGCATATCCTATGCTATGGTAACATTCCGCAAGCGTGGAAGATGGCAAATATTATTCCCCTGGCAAAACCCAATAAAGACCACACTTCAATTTCAGCGTATAGCCCAATTTCTCTCCTTCCCTGCACTGGGAAATTACTTGAACAGATCATCTCCAAACGTCTCTTTTGGTTCCTTGAAAACAAAAAACTTGTACACAGCAATCAAGTGACGACTTCATTTCCTCATCCATTTCAACAAGGAATCACGTTTCAATCCTCAGTATTGATTTGGAAAAAGCATTTGATCGTATCGGGCTTCATGCCATTCTGAAACAACTCACCCAATGGAAGGTTGGATCAAAGATGTTCAAATATGTAAAATCATTTCTCACCAACAGGCGCTTTCGCATAACAACCAACAATGCTACTTATCTGTAGTACTATTTATAATTGCTTTCAATGAAATTAGCAACATAATAAACTACTTAACAAGGTTCACTACGTTCTATATGCATATGATCTTATACTCTTTTTAGACTGTAAGAACTTAACCTTAACTGGTAAATTTTTTTTCAGTCATCCTAGACCGTTTGTCAAATTGGGGTAATACGCCTGGAGCTTTAATTTCCGTCGACAAAAGCCAAACATTACATATTTGCAAAAAAATAAACTGCTCAAAACATATTTCTGTACAACTTAATGACAAATACATAAGGAATGCCAACTGCATAAAGGTACTCGGTCTACTTCTTGACTCAAAATGTAATTTTAATAGTCATTGTACATACATCAAGAAAAACCTAACTCCTAGAGTAGATATAGTTAAATACCTATCTTCAAAAAACAGTTTTTCTAACATAAATACTGTAATTAACATCATTAGATCCATCATTCTATCTAAAATTGATTATGGTTTAGCTATTTACGGGAAATGTTCTAAATCTCGTCTACAATTTGTCTCAACACCATACCATGGAGCAATTAGAACAAGCCTAAGAGCATTTCGGACCACTCCCATTTTAAACCTACACACGGAAGCAGGCCTACCCCAAATCACTAACATCTCCCTTCCTCATTCCGCTCTGCACATGGACCGTTTCCGATTAACTACACGGCAGCGATCACTTCCCCATAATAACCATTTTATCACTTGGATCGAGCATTGCTGCTATAAAACACCAAAAAAAAGTATACTGGATAAAGCAGATTGGGAACTATTTAAAACCAAAGTATCTAAAGAAATCTCCAAATGACAACTCTCTTCCAACATAAACAAGGAAGCGGCAATCATTCAAAGGTGTATTCGATCTGCAGCAAATGAAGCAATCCCCCAAACAAAAGAAAAATCATGTCATAAAAATGTCCCTTGGTGGTCTAAAGAATTGAGTGCCCTCCGTCGCGAAAAAGAAAAAGCCTGGCGTGCGTTTAAAAAATACCCATCTGATCCCTATTTGATACTTCATCGTAAAGCAAATGCCAAATTCGAGAAGACGGCAAAGGCCCATAAAATCGAAAGCTTTCACTGGCAATTACACCCCCACTTTGTAAAAACTATTGTAGCCGATTCTAACACCATTACCTGTCCTTTACAAATCGCGGAATTGTTCGCAATGTCTTGGGAAAATTCAAGCAATGATTCCCATTTCCACCCCGACTTTATTCGGGAGAAGAACCTACTTCTCCAACAAGAGCCCCCATCGTACATTATCGACGCCACTTCAAAGCAAATGAAATCACCTATCAAGATGTTAGGACTTGAATGCTGTCTACAAACCTTCAGACGTACAACCCCTGGACAAGATCGCATATCCTATGCTATGGTAACATTCCGCAAGCGTGGAAGATGGCAAATATTATTCCCCTGGCAAAACCCAATAAAGACCACACTTCAATTTCAGCGTATAGCCCAATTTCTCTCCTTCCCTGCACTGGGAAATTACTTGAACAGATCATCTCCAAACGTCTCTTTTGGTTCCTTGAAAACAAAAAACTTGTACACAGCAATCAAGTGACGACTTCATTTCCTCATCCATTTCAACAAGGAATCACGTTTCAATCCTCAGTATTGATTTGGAAAAAGCATTTGATCGTATCGGGCTTCATGCCATTCTGAAACAACTCACCCAATGGAAGGTTGGATCAAAGATGTTCAAATATGTAAAATCATTTCTCACCAACAGGCGCTTTCGCATAACAACCAACAATGCTACTTATCTGTAGTACTATTTATAATTGCTTTCAATGAAATTAGCAACTTAATAAACTACTTAACAAGGTTCACTACGTTCTATATGCATATGATCTTATACTCTTTTTAGACTGTAAGAACTTAACCTTAACTGGTAAATTTTTTTTCAGTCATCCTAGACCGTTTGTCAAATTGGGGTAATACGCCTGGAGCTTTAATTTCCGTCGACAAAAGCCAAACATTACATATTTGCAAAAAAATAAACTGCTCAAAACATATTTCTGTACAACTTAATGACAAATACATAAGGAATGCCAACTGCATAAAGGTACTCGGTCTACTTCTTGACTCAAAATGTAATTTTAATAGTCATTGTACATACATCAAGAAAAACCTAACTCCTAGAGTAGATATAGTTAAATACCTATCTTCAAAAAACAGTTTTTGTAACATAAATACTGTAATTAACATCATTAGATCCATCATTCTATCTAAAATTGATTATGGTTTAGCTATTTACGGGAAATTTTCTAAATCTCGTCTATAATTTGTCTCAACACCATACCATGGAGCAATTAGAACAAGCCTAAGAGCATTTCGGACCACTCCCATTTTAAACCTACACACGGAAGCAGGCCTACCCCAAATCACTAACATCTCCCTTCCTCATTCCGCTCTGCACATGGACCGTTTCCGATTAACTACACGGCAGCGATCACTTCCCCATAATAACCATTTTATCACTTGGATCGAGCATTGCTGCTATAAAACACCAAAAAAAAAGTGTACTGGATAAAGCAGATTGGGAACTATTTAAAACCAAAGTATCTAAAGAAATCTCCAAAAGACAACTCTCTTCCAACATAAACAAGGAAGCGGCAATCATTCAAAGGTGTATTCGATCTGCAGCAAATGAAGCAATCCCCCAAACAAAAGAAAAATCATGTCATAAAAATGTCCCTTGGTGGTCTAAAGAATTGAGTGCCCTCCGTCGCGAAAAAGAAAAAGCCTGGCGTGCGTTTAAAGAATACCCATCTGATCCCTATTTGATACTTTATCGTAAAGCAAATGCCAAATTCGAGAAGACGGCAAAGGCCCATAAAATCGAAAGCTTTCACTGGCAATTACACCCCCACTCTGTAAAAACTATTGTAACCGATTCTAACACCATTACCTGTCCTTTACAAATCGCCGAATTGTTCGCAATGTCTTGGGAAAATTCAAGCAATGATTCCCATTTCCACCCCGACTTTATTCGGGCGAAGAACCTACTTCTCCAACAAGAGCTCCCATCGTACATTATCGACGCCACTTCAAAGCAAATGGAATCACCTATCAAGATGTTAGAACTTGAATGCTGTCTACAAACCTTCAGACGTACAACCCCTGGACAAGATCGCATATCCTATGCTATGGTAACATTCCGCAAGCGTGGAAGATGGCAAATATTATTCCCCTGCCAAAACCCAATAAAGACCACACTTCAATTTCAGGGTATAGCCCAATTTCTCTCCTTCCCTGCACTGGGAAAATACTTGAACAGATCATCTCCAAACGTCTCTTTTGGTTCCTCGAAAACAAAAAACTTGTACACAGCAATCAAGTGACGACTTCATTTCCTCATCCATTTCAACAAGGAATCACGTTTCAATCCTCAGTATTGATTTGGAAAAAGCATTTGATCGTATCGGGCTTCATGCCATTCTGAAACAACTCACCCAATGGAAGGTTGGACCAAAGATGTTCAAATATGTAAAATCATTTCTCACCAACAGGCGCTTTCGCATAACAACCAACAATGCTACTTCCGTCATTCACAACCTTCCAAATGGCATTCCCCAAGGATCTCCATTATCTGTAGTACTATTTATAATTGCTTTCAATGAAATTAGCAACATAATAAACTACTTAACAAGGTTCACCACGTTCTATATGCAGATGATCTTATACTCTTTTTAGACTGTAAGAACTTAACCTTAACTGGTAAATTTTTTTTCAGTCATCCTAGACCGTTTGTCAAATTGGGGTAATACGTCTGGAGCTTTAATTTCCGTCGACAAAAGCCAAACATTACATATTTGCAAAAAAATAAACTGCTCAAAACATATTTCTGTACAACTTAATGACAAATACATAAGGAATGCCAACTGCATAAAGGTACTCGGTCTACTTCTTGACTCAAAATGTAATTTTAATAGTCATTGTACATACATCAAGAAAAACCTAACTCCTAGAGTAGATAGTTAAATACCTATCTTCAAAAAACAGTTTTTGTAACATAAATACTGTAATTAACATCATTAGATCCATCATTCTATCTAAAATTGATTATGGTTTAGCTATTTACGGGAAATTTTCTAAATCTCGTCTACAATTTGTCTCAACACCATACCATGGAGCAATTAGAACAAGCCTAAGAGCATTTCGGACCACTCCCATTTTAAACCTACACACGGAAGCAGGCCTACCCCAAATCACTAACATCTCCCTTCCTCATTCCGCTCTGCACATGGACCGTTTCCGATTAACTACACGGCAGCGATCACTTCCCCATAATAACCATTTTATCACTTGGATCGAGCATTGCTGCTATAAAACACCAAAAAAAAAGTATACTGGATAAAGCAGATTGGGAACTATTTAAAACCAAAGTATCTAAAGAAATCTCCAAACGACAACTCTCTTCCAACATAAACAAGGAAGCGGCAATCATTCAAAGGTGTATTCGATCTGCAGCAAATGAAGCAATCCCCCAAACAAAAGAAAAATCATGTCATAAAAATGTCCCTTGGTGGTCTAAAGAATTGAGTGCCCTCCGTCGCAAAAAAAAAAGAAAAAGCCTGGCGTGCGTTTAAAAAATACCCATCTGATCCCTATTTGATACTTTATCGTAAAGCAAATGCCAAATTCGAGAAGACGGCAAAGGCCCATAAAATCGAAAGCTTTCACTGGCAATTACACCCCCACTCTGTAAAAACTATTGTAACCGATTCTAACACCATTACCTGTCCTTTACAAATAGCCGAATTGTTCGCAATGTCTTGGGAAAATTCAAGCAATGATTCCCATTTCCACCCCGACTTTATTCGGGAGAAGAACCTACTTCTCCAACAAGAGCTCCCATCGTACATTATCGACGCCACTTCAAAGCAAATGAAATCACCTATCAAGATGTTAGAACTTGAATGCTGTCTACAAACCTTCAGACGTACAACCCCTGGACAAGATCGCATATCCTATCCTATGGTAACATTCCGCAAGCGTGGAAGATGGCAAATATTATTCCCCTGGCAAAACCCAATAAAGACCACACTTCAATTTCAGGGTATAGCCCAATTACTCTCCTTCCCTGCACTGGGAAAATACTTGAACAGATCATCTCCAAACGTCTCTTTTGGTTCCTTGAAAACAAAAAACTTGTACACAGCAATCAAGTGACGACTTCATTTCCTCATCCATTTCAACAAGGAATCACGTTTCAATCCTCAGTATTGATTTGGAAAAAGCATTTGATCGTATCGGGCTTCATGCCATTCTGAAACAACTCACCCAATGGAAGGTTGGACCAAAGATGTTCAAATATGTAAAATCATTTCTCACCAACAGGCGCTTTCGCATAACAACCAACAATGCTACTTCCGTCATTCACAACTTTCCAAATGGCATTCCCCAAGGATCTCCATTATCTGTAGTACTATTTATAATTGCTTTCAATGAAATTAGCAACATAATAAAATACTTAACAAGGTTCACCACGTTCTATATGCAGATGATCTTATACTCTTTTTAGACTGTAAGAACTTAACCTTAACTGGTCAATTTTTTTCAGTCATCCTAGACCGTTTGTCAAATTGGGGTAATACGTCTGGCGCTTTAATTTCCGTCGACAAAAGCCAAACATTACATATTTGCAAAAAAATAAACTGCTCAAAACATATTTCTGTACAACTTAATGACAAATACATAAGGAATGCCAACTGCATAAAGGTACTCGGTCTACTTCTTGACTCAAAATGTAATTTTAATAGTCATTGTACATACATCAAGAAAAACCTAACTCCTAGAGTAGATATAGTTAAATACCTATCTTCAAAAAACAGTTTTTGTAACATAAATACTGTAATTAACATCATTAGATCCATCATTCTATCTAAAATTGATTATGGTTTAGCTATTTACGGGAAATGTTCTAAATCTCGTCTACAATTTGTCTCAACACCATACCATGGAGCAATTAGAACAAGCCTAAGAGCATTTCGGACCACTCCCATTTTAAACCTACACACGGAAGCAGGCCTACCCCAAATCACTAACATCTCCCTTCCTCATTCCGCTCTGCACATGGACCGTTTCCGATTAACTACACGGCAGCGATTACTTCCCCATAATAACCATTTTATCACTTGGATCGAGCATTGCTGCTATAAAACACCAAAAAAAAGTATACTGGATAAAGCAGATTGGGAACTATTTAAAACCAAAGTATCTAAAGAAATCTCCAAATGACAACTCTCTTCCAACATAAACAAGGAAGCGGCAATCATTCAAAGGTGTATTCGATCTGCAGCAAATGAAGCAATCCCCCAAACAAAAGAAAAATCATGTCATAAAAATGTCCCTTGGTGGTCTAAAGAATTGAGTGCCCTCCGTCGCGAAAAAGAAAAAGGCTGGCGTGCGTTTAAAAATACCCATCTGATCCCTATTTGATACTTCATCGTAAAGCAAATGCCAAATTCGAGAAGACGGCAAAGGCCCATAAAATCGAAAGCTTTCACTGGCAATTACACCCCCACTCTGTAAAAACTATTGTAACCGATTCTAACACCATTACCTGTCCTTTACAAATCGCCGAATTGTTCGCAATATCTTGGGAAAATTCAAGCAATGATTCCCATTTCCACCCCGACTTTATTCGGGAGAAGAACCTACTTCTCCAACAAGAGCTCCCATCGTACATTATCGACGCCACTTCAAAGCAAATGAAATCACCTATCAAGATGTTAGAACTTGAATGCTGTCTACAAACCTTCAGACGTACAACCCCTGGACAAGATCGCATATCCTATGCTATGGTAACATTCCGCAAGCGTGGAAGATGGCAAATATTATTCCCCTGGCAAAACCCAATAAAGACCACACTTCAATTTCAGGGTATAGCCCAATTACTCTCCTTCCCTGCACTGGGAAAATACTTGAACAGATCATCTCCAAACGTCTCTTTTGGTTCCTTGAAAACAAAAAACTTGTACACAGCAATCAAGTGACGACTTCATTTCCTCATCCATTTCAACAAGGAATCACGTTTCAATCCTCAGTATTGATTTGGAAAAAGCATTTGATCGTATCGGGCTTCATGCCATTCTGAAACAACTCACCCAATGGAAGGTTGGACCAAAGATGTTCAAATATGTAAAATCATTTCTCACCAACAGGCGCTTTCGCATAACAACCAACAATGCTACTTATCTGTAGTACTATTTATAATTGCTTTCAATGAAATTAGCAACATAATAAACTACTTAACAAGGTTCACTACGTTCTATATGCATATGATCTTATACTCTTTTTAGACTGTAAGAACTTAACCTTAACTGGTAAATTTTTTTTCAGTCATCCTAGACGGTTTGTCAAATTGGGGTAATACGCCTGGAGCTTTAATTTCCGTCGACAAAAGCCAAACATTACATATTTGCAAAAAAATAAACTGCTCAAAACATATTTCTGTACAACTTAATGACAAATACATAAGGAATGCCAACTGCATAAAGGTTCTCGGTCTACTTCTTGACTCAAAATGTAATTTTAATAGTCATTGTACATACATCAAGAAAAACCTAACTCCTAGAGTAGATATAGTTAAATACCTATCTTCAAAAAACAGTTTTTGTAACATAAATACTGTAATTAACATCATTAGATCCATCATTCTATCTAAAATTGATTATGGTTTAGCTATTTACGGGAAATGTTCTAAATCTCGTCTACAATTTGTCTCAACACCATACCATGGAGCAATTAGAACAAGCCTAAGAGCATTTCGGACCACTCCCATTTTAAACCTACACACGGAAGCAGGCCTACCCCAAATCACTAACATCTCCCTTCCTCATTCCGCTCTGCACATGGACCGTTTCCGATTAACTACACGGCAGCGATCACTTCCCCATAATAACCATTTTATCACTTGGATCGAGCATTGCTGCTATAAAACACCAAAAAAAAGTATACTGGATAAAGCAGATTGGGAACTATTTAAAACCAAAGTATCTAAAGAAATCTCCAAATGACAACTCTCTTCCAACATAAACAAGGAAGCGGCAATCATTCAAAGGTGTATTCGATCTGCAGCAAATGAAGCAATCCCCCAAACAAAAGAAAAATCATGTCATAAAAATGTCCCTTGGTGGTCTAAAGAATTGAGTGCCCTCCGTCGCGAAAAAGAAAAAGGCTGACGTGCGTTTAAAAATACCCATCTGATCCCTATTTGATACTTCATCGTAAAGCAAATGCCAAATTCGAGAAGACGGCAAAGGCCCATAAAATCAAAAGCTTTCACTGGCAATTACACCCCCACTCTGTAAAAACTATTGTAACCGATTCTAACACCATTACCTGTCCTTTACAAATCGCCGAATTGTTCGCAATGTCTTGGGAAAATTCAAGCAATGATTCCCATTTCCACCCCGACTTTATTCGGGAGAAGAACCTACTTCTCCAACAAGAGCTCCCATCGTACATTATCGACGCCACTTCAAAGCAAATGGAATCACCTATCAAGATGTTAGAACTTGAATGCTGTCTACAAACCTTCAGACGTACAACCCCTGGACAAGATCGCATATCCTATGCTATGGTAACATTCCGCAAGCGTGTAAGATGGCAAATATTATTCCCCTGGCAAAACCCAATAAGGACCACACTTCAATTTCAGGGTATAGCCCAATTTCTCTCCTTCCCTGCACTGGGAAAATACTTGAACAGATCATCTCCAAACGTCTCTTTTGGTTCCTCGAAAACAAAAAACTTGTACACAGCAATCAAGTGACGACTTCATTTCCTCATCCATTTCAACAAGGAATCACGTTTCAATCCTCAGTATTGATTTGGAAAAAGCATTTGATCGTATCGGGCTTCATGCCATTCTGAAACAACTCACCCAATGGAAGGTTGGACCAAAGATGTTCAAATATGTAAAATCATTTCTCACCAACAGGCGCTTTCGCATAACAACCAACAATGCTACTTCCGTCATTCACAACCTTCCAAATGGCATTCCGCAAGGATCTCCATTATCTGTAGTACTATTTATAATTGCTTTCAATGAAATTAGCAACATAATAAACTACTTAACAAGGTTCACCACGTTCTATATGCAGATGATCTTATACTCTTTTTAGACTGTAAGAACTTAACCTTAACTGGTAAATTTTTTTTCAGTCATCCTAGACCGTTTGTCAAATTGGGGTAATACGCCTGGAGCTTTAATTTCCGTCGACAAAAGCCAAACATTACATATTTGCAAAAAAATAAACTGCTCAAAACATATTTCTGTACAACTTAATGACAAATACATAAGGAATGCCAACTGCATAAAGGTACTCGGTCTACTTCTTGACTCAAAATGTAATTTTAATAGTCATTGTACATACATCAAGAAAAACCTAACTCCTAGAGTAGATATAGTTAAATACCTATCTTCAAAAAACAGTTTTTGTAACATAAATACTGTAATTAACATCATTAGATCCATCATTCTATCTAAAATTGATTATGGTTTAGCTATTTACGGGAAATGTTCTAAATCTCGTCTACAATTTGTCTCAACACCATACCATGGAGCAATTAGAACAAGCCTAAGAGCATTTCGGACCACTCCCATTTTAAACCTACACACGGAAGCAGGCCTACCCCAAATCACTAACATCTCCGTTCCTCATTCCGCTCTGCACATGGACCGTTTCCGATTAACTACACTTGGTGGTCTAAAGAATTGAGTGCCCTCCGTCGCGAAAAAGAAAAAGCCTGGGGTGCGTTTAAAAAATACCCATCTGATCCCTATTTGATACTTTATCGTAAAGCAAATGCCAAATTCGAGAAGACGGCAAAGGCCCATAAAATCGAAAGCTTTCACTGGCAATTACACCCCCACTCTGTAAAAACTATTGTAACCGATTCTAACACCATTACCTGTCCTTTACAAATCGCCGAATTGTTCGCAATGTCTTGGGAAAATTCAAGCAATGATTCCCATTTCCACCCCGACTTTATTCGGGAGAAGAACCTACTTCTCCAACAAGAGCTCCCATCGTACATTATCGACGCCACTTCAAAGCAAATGAAATCACCTATCAAGATGTTAGAACTTGAATGCTGTCTACAAACCTTCAGACGTACAACCCCTGGACAAGATCGCATATCCTATGCTATGGTAACATTCCGCAAGCGTGGAAGATGGCAAATATTATTCCCCTGCCAAAACCCAATAAAGACCACACTTCAATTTCAGGGTATAGCCCAATTTCTCTCCTTCCCTGCACTGGGAAAATACTTGAACAGATCATCTCCAAACGTCTCTTTTGGTTCCTCGAAAACAAAAAACTTGTACACAGCAATCAAGTGGCCTTCAGAAAAGGTAGAAGCACTACTGATGCACTTCTGTATTTAGACGACTTCATTTCCTCATCCATTTCAACAAGGAATCACGTTTCAATACTCAGTATTGATTTGAAAAAAGCATTTCATCGTATCGGGCTTCATGCCATGCTGAAACAACTCACCCAATGGAAGGTTGGACCAAAGATGTTCAAATATGTAAAATCATTTCTCACCAACAGGCGCTTTCGCATAACAACCAACAATGCTACTTCCGTCATTCACAACCTTCCAAATGGCATTCCCCAAGGATCTCCATTATCTGTAGTACTATTTATAATTGCTTTTAATGAAATTAGCAACATAATAAACTACTTTAACAAGGTTCACTACGTTCTATATGCAGATGATCTTATACTCTTTTCAGACTGTAAGAACTTAACCTTAACTGGTAAATTTTGTTCAGTCATCCTAGACCGTTTGTCAAATTGGGGTAATACGTCTGGAGCATATTACATATTTGCAAAAAAATAAACTGCTCAAAACATATTTCTGTACAACTTAATGACAAATAAATAAGGAATGCCAACTGCATAAAGGTACTCGGTCTACTTCTTGACTCAAAATGTAATTTTAATAGTCATTGTACATACATCAAGAAAAACCTAACTCATAGAGTAAATATAGTTAAATACCTATCTTCAAACAACAGTTTTTGTAACATAAATGCTGTAATTAACATCATTAGATCCATCATTCTATCTAAAATTGATTATCGTTTAGCTATTTACGGGAAATGTTCTAAATCTCGTCTACAATTTGTCTCAACACCATAACATGGAGCAATTAGAACAACCTTAAGAGCATTTCCGATCACTCCCATTTTAAACCTACTCACGGAAGCAGGCCTACCCCAAGTCACTAACATCTCCCTCCCTCATTCCGCTCTGTACATGGACCGTTTCCGATTACCTACACGGCAGCGATCACTTACCCATAATAACCATTTTATCACTTGGATCGAGCATTGCTCCTATAAAACAACAAAAAAAAAGTATACTGGATAAAGCAGATTGGGAACTATTTAAAACCAAAGTATCTAAAGAAATCTCCAAATGACAACTCTCTTCCAACATAAACAAGGAAGCGGCAATCATTCAAAGGTGTATTCGATCTGCAGCAAATGAAGCAATCCCCCAAACAAAAGAAAAATCATGTCATAAAAATGTCCCTTGGTGGTCTAAAGAATTGAGTGCCCTCCGTCGCGAAAAAGAAAAAGGCTGGCGTGCGTTTAAAAATACCCATCTGATCCCTATTTGATACTTCATCGTAAAGCAAATGCCAAATTCGAGAAGACGGCAAAGGCCCATAAAATCGAAAGCTTTCACTGGCAATTACACCCCCACTCTGTAAAAACTATTGTAACCGATTCTAACACCATTACCTGTCCTTTACAAATCGCCGAATTGTTCGCAATATCTTGGGAAAATTCAAGCAATGATTCCCATTTCCACCCCGACTTTATTCGGGAGAAGAACCTACTTCTCCAACAAGAGCTCCCATCGTACATTATCGACGCCACTTCAAAGCAAATGAAATCACCTATCAAGATGTTAGAACTTGAATGCTGTCTACAAACCTTCAGACGTACAACCCCTGGACAAGATCGCATATCCTATGCTATGGTAACATTCCGCAAGCGTGGAAGATGGCAAATATTATTCCCCTGGCAAAACCCAATAAAGACCACACTTCAATTTCAGGGTATAGCCCAATTACTCTCCTTCCCTGCACTGGGAAAATACTTGAACAGATCATCTCCAAACGTCTCTTTTGGTTCCTTGAAAACAAAAAACTTGTACACAGCAATCAAGTGACGACTTCATTTCCTCATCCATTTCAACAAGGAATCACGTTTCAATCCTCAGTATTGATTTGGAAAAAGCATTTGATCGTATCGGGCTTCATGCCATTCTGAAACAACTCACCCAATGGAAGGTTGGACCAAAGATGTTCAAATATGTAAAATCATTTCTCACCAACAGGCGCTTTCGCATAACAACCAACAATGCTACTTATCTGTAGTACTATTTATAATTGCTTTCAATGAAATTAGCAACATAATAAACTACTTAACAAGGTTCACTACGTTCTATATGCATATGATCTTATACTCTTTTTAGACTGTAAGAACTTAACCTTAACTGGTAAATTTTTTTTCAGTCATCCTAGACGGTTTGTCAAATTGGGGTAATACGCCTGGAGCTTTAATTTCCGTCGACAAAAGCCAAACATTACATATTTGCAAAAAAATAAACTGCTCAAAACATATTTCTGTACAACTTAATGACAAATACATAAGGAATGCCAACTGCATAAAGGTTCTCGGTCTACTTCTTGACTCAAAATGTAATTTTAATAGTCATTGTACATACATCAAGAAAAACCTAACTCCTAGAGTAGATATAGTTAAATACCTATCTTCAAAAAACAGTTTTTGTAACATAAATACTGTAATTAACATCATTAGATCCATCATTCTATCTAAAATTGATTATGGTTTAGCTATTTACGGGAAATGTTCTAAATCTCGTCTACAATTTGTCTCAACACCATACCATGGAGCAATTAGAACAAGCCTAAGAGCATTTCGGACCACTCCCATTTTAAACCTACACACGGAAGCAGGCCTACCCCAAATCACTAACATCTCCCTTCCTCATTCCGCTCTGCACATGGACCGTTTCCGATTAACTACACGGCAGCGATCACTTCCCCATAATAACCATTTTATCACTTGGATCGAGCATTGCTGCTATAAAACACCAAAAAAAAGTATACTGGATAAAGCAGATTGGGAACTATTTAAAACCAAAGTATCTAAAGAAATCTCCAAATGACAACTCTCTTCCAACATAAACAAGGAAGCGGCAATCATTCAAAGGTGTATTCGATCTGCAGCAAATGAAGCAATCCCCCAAACAAAAGAAAAATCATGTCATAAAAATGTCCCTTGGTGGTCTAAAGAATTGAGTGCCCTCCGTCGCGAAAAAGAAAAAGGCTGACGTGCGTTTAAAAATACCCATCTGATCCCTATTTGATACTTCATCGTAAAGCAAATGCCAAATTCGAGAAGACGGCAAAGGCCCATAAAATCAAAAGCTTTCACTGGCAATTACACCCCCACTCTGTAAAAACTATTGTAACCGATTCTAACACCATTACCTGTCCTTTACAAATCGCCGAATTGTTCGCAATGTCTTGGGAAAATTCAAGCAATGATTCCCATTTCCACCCCGACTTTATTCGGGAGAAGAACCTACTTCTCCAACAAGAGCTCCCATCGTACATTATCGACGCCACTTCAAAGCAAATGGAATCACCTATCAAGATGTTAGAACTTGAATGCTGTCTACAAACCTTCAGACGTACAACCCCTGGACAAGATCGCATATCCTATGCTATGGTAACATTCCCAATAAAGACCACACTTCAATTTCAGGGTATAGCCCAATTTCTCTCCTTCCCTGCACTGGGAAAATACTTGAACAGATCATCTCCAAACGTCTCTTTTGGTTCCTCGAAAACAAAAAACTTGTACACAGCAATCAAGTGACGACTTCATTTCCTCATCCATTTCAACAAGGAATCACGTTTCAATCCTCAGTATTGATTTGGAAAAAGCATTTGATCGTATCGGGCTTCATGCCATTCTGAAACAACTCACCCAATGGAAGGTTGGACCAAAGATGTTCAAATATGTAAAATCATTTCTCACCAACAGGCGCTTTCGCATAACAACCAACAATGCTACTTCCGTCATTCACAACCTTCCAAATGGCATTCCGCAAGGATCTCCATTATCTGTAGTACTATTTATAATTGCTTTCAATGAAATTAGCAACATAATAAACTACTTAACAAGGTTCACCACGTTCTATATGCAGATGATCTTATACTCTTTTTAGACTGTAAGAACTTAACCTTAACTGGTAAATTTTTTTTCAGTCATCCTAGACCGTTTGTCAAATTGGGGTAATACGCCTGGAGCTTTAATTTCCGTCGACAAAAGCCAAACATTACATATTTGCAAAAAAATAAACTGCTCAAAACATATTTCTGTACAACTTAATGACAAATACATAAGGAATGCCAACTGCATAAAGGTACTCGGTCTACTTCTTGACTCAAAATGTAATTTTAATAGTCATTGTACATACATCAAGAAAAACCTAACTCCTAGAGTAGATATAGTTAAATACCTATCTTCAAAAAACAGTTTTTGTAACATAAATACTGTAATTAACATCATTAGATCCATCATTCTATCTAAAATTGATTATGGTTTAGCTATTTACGGGAAATGTTCTAAATCTCGTCTACAATTTGTCTCAACACCATACCATGGAGCAATTAGAACAAGCCTAAGAGCATTTCGGACCACTCCCATTTTAAACCTACACACGGAAGCAGGCCTACCCCAAATCACTAACATCTCCGTTCCTCATTCCGCTCTGCACATGGACCGTTTCCGATTAACTACACTTGGTGGTCTAAAGAATTGAGTGCCCTCCGTAGCGAAAAAGAAAAAGCCTGGGGTGCGTTTAAAAAATACCCATCTGATCCCTATTTGATACTTTATCGTAAAGCAAATGCCAAATTCGAGAAGACGGCAAAGGCCCATAAAATCGAAAGCTTTCACTGGCAATTACACCCCCACTCTGTAAAAACTATTGTAACCGATTCTAACACCATTACCTGTCCTTTACAAATCGCCGAATTGTTCGCAATGTCTTGGGAAAATTCAAGCAATGATTCCCATTTCCACCCCGACTTTATTCGGGAGAAGAACCTACTTCTCCAACAAGAGCTCCCATCGTACATTATCGACGCCACTTCAAAGCAAATGAAATCACCTATCAAGATGTTAGAACTTGAATGCTGTCTACAAACCTTCAGACGTACAACCCCTGGACAAGATCGCATATCCTATGCTATGGTAACATTCCGCAAGCGTGGAAGATGGCAAATATTATTCCCCTGCCAAAACCCAATAAAGACCACACTTCAATTTCAGGGTATAGCCCAATTTCTCTCCTTCCCTGCACTGGGAAAATACTTGAACAGATCATCTCCAAACGTCTCTTTTGGTTCCTCGAAAACAAAAAACTTGTACACAGCAATCAAGTGGCCTTCAGAAAAGGTAGAAGCACTACTGATGCACTTCTGTATTTAGACGACTTCATTTCCTCATCCATTTCAACAAGGAATCACGTTTCAATACTCAGTATTGATTTGAAAAAAGCATTTGATCGTATCGGGCTTCATGCCATGCTGAAACAACTCACCCAATGGAAGGTTGGACCAAAGATGTTCAAATATGTAAAATCATTTCTCACCAACAGGCGCTTTCGCATAACAACCAACAATGCTACTTCCGTCATTCACAACCTTCCAAATGGCATTCCCCAAGGATCTCCATTATCTGTAGTACTATTTATAATTGCTTTTAATGAAATTAGCAACATAATAAACTACTTTAACAAGGTTCACTACGTTCTATATGCAGATGATCTTATACTCTTTTCAGACTGTAAGAACTTAACCTTAACTGGTAAATTTTGTTCAGTCATCCTAGACCGTTTGTCAAATTGGGGTAATACGTCTGGAGCATATTACATATTTGCAAAAAAATAAACTGCTCAAAACATATTTCTGTACAACTTAATGACAAATACATAAGGAATGCCAACTGCATAAAGGTACTCGGTCTACTTCTTGACTCAAAATGTAATTTTAATAGTCATTGTACATACATCAAGAAAAACCTAACTCCTAGAGTAGATATAGTTAAATACCTATCTTCAAAAAACAGTTTTTGTAACATAAATACTGTAATTAACATCATTAGATCGTCTACAATTTGTCTCAACACCATACCATGGAGCAATTAGAACAAGCCTAAGAGCATTTCGGACCACTCCCATTTTAAACCTACACACGGAAGCAGGCCTACCCCAAATCACTAACATCACCCTTCCTCATTCCGCTCTGCACATGGACCGTTTCTGATTAACTACACTTGGTGGTCTAAAGAATTGAGTGCCCTCCGTCGCGAAAAAGAAAAAGCCTGGGGTGCGTTTAAAAAATACCCATCTGATCCCTATTTGATACTTTATCGTAAAGCAAATGCCAAATTCGAGAAGACGGCAAAGGCCCATAAAATCGAAAGCTTTCGCTGGCAATTACACCCCCACTCTGTAAAAACTATTGTAACCGATTCTAACACCATTACCTGTCCTTTACAAATCGCCGAATTGTTCGCAATGTCTTGGGAAAATTCAAGCAATGATTCCCATTTCCACCCCGACTTTATTCGGGAGAAGAACCTACTTCTCCAACAAGAGCTCCCATCGTACATTATCGACGCCACTTCAAAGCAAATGAAATCACCTATCAAGATGTTAGAACTTGAATGCTGTCTACAAGCCTTCAGACGTACAACCCCTGGACAAGATCGCATATCCTATGCTATGGTAACATTCCGCAAGCGTGGAAGATGGCAAATATTATTCCCCTGCCAAAACCCAATAAAGACCACACTTCAATTTCAGGGTATAGCCCAATTTCTCTCCTTCCCTGCACTGGGAAAATACTTGAACAGATCATCTCCAAACGTCTCTTTTGGTTCCTCGAAAACAAAAAACTTGTACACAGCAATCAAGTTGCTTTCAGAAAAGGTAGAAGCACTACTGATGCACTTCTGTATTTAGACGACTTCATTTCCTCATCCATTTCAACAAGGAATCACGTTTCAATCCTCAGTATTGATTTGAAAAAAGCATTTGATCGTATCGGGCTTCATGCCATTCTGAAACAACTCACCCAATGGAAGGTTGGACCAAAGATGTTCAAATATGTAAAATCATTTCTCACCAACAGGCGCTTTCGCATAACAACCAACAATGCTACTTCCGTCATTCACAACCTTCCAAATGGCATTCCCCAAGGATCTCCATTATCTGTAGTACTATTTATAATTGCTTTTAATGAAATTAGCAACATAATAAACTACTTTAACAAGGTTCACTACGTTCTATATGCAGATGATCTTATACTCTTTTCAGACTGTAAGAACTTAACCTTAACTGGTAAATTTTGTTCAGTCATCCTAGACCGTTTGTCAAATTGGGGTAATACGTCTGGAGCATATTACATATTTGCAAAAAAATAAACTGCTCAAAACATATTTCTGTACAACTTAATGACAAATACATAAGGAATGCCAACTGCATAAAGGTACTCGGTCTACTTCTTGACTCAAAATGTAATTTTAATAGTCATTGTACATACATCAAGAAAAACCTAACTCATAGAGTAAATATAGTTAAATACCTATCTTCAAACAACAGTTTTTGTAACATAAATGCTGTAATTAACATCATTAGATCCATCATTCTATCTAAAATTGATTATCGTTTAGCTATTTACGGGAAATGTTCTAAATCTCGTCTACAATTTGTCTCAACACCATAACATGGAGCAATTAGAACAACCTTAAGAGCATTTCCGACCACTCCCATTTTAAACCTACTCACGGAAGCAGGCCTACCCCAAGTCACTAACATCTCCCTCCCTCATTCCGCTCTGTACATGGACCGTTTCCGATTACCTACACGGCAGCGATCACTTACCCATAATAACCATTTTATCACTTGGATCGAGCATTGCTCCTATAAAACAACAAAAAAAAAGTATACTGGATAAAGCAGATTGGGAACTATTTAAAACCAAAGTATCTAAAGAAATCTCCAAAAGACAACTCTCTTCCAACATAAATAAGGAAGCGGCAATCATTCAAAGGTGTATTCGATCTGCAGCAAATGCAGCAATCCCCCAAACAAAAGAAAAATCATGTCATAAAAATGTCCCTTCGTGGTCTAAAGAATTGAGTGCCCTCCGTCGCGAAAAAGAAAAAGCCTGGCGTGCGTTTAAAAAATACCCATCTGATCCCTATTTGATACTTTATCGTAAAGCAAATACCAAATTCGAGAAGACGGCAAAGGCCCATAAAATCGAAAGCTTTGCAAAGTTTACTGCTGGAATTAACCCAAACTCCTCACCAAAGAAAATTTGGGCTGATATAAAAACCCTTACTGGCAATTACACCCCCACTCTGTAAAAACTATTGTAACCGATTCTAACACCATTACCTGTCCTTTACAAATCGCCGAATTGTTCGCAATGTCTTGGGAAAATTCAAGCAATGATTCCCGTTTCCACCCCGACTTTATTCGGGAGAAGAACCTACTTCTCCAACAAGAGCTCCCATCGTACATTATCGACGCCGCTTCAAAGCAAATGGAATCACCTATCAAGATGTTAGAACTTGAATGCTGTCTACAAACCTTCAGACGTACAACCCCTGGACAAGATCGCATATCCTATGCTATGGTAACATTCCGCAAGCGTGTAAGATGGCAAATATTATTCCCCTGGCAAAACCCAATAAGGACCACACTTCAATTTCAGGGTATAGCCCAATTTCTCTCCTTCCCTGCACTGGGAAAATACTTGAACAGATCATCTCCAAACGTCTCTTTTGGTTCCTTGAAAACAAAAAACTTGTACACAGCAATCAAGTGACGACTTCATTTCCTCATCCATTTCAACAAGGAATCACGTTTCAATCCTCAGTATTGATTTGGAAAAAGCATTTGATCGTATCGGGCTTCATGCCATTCTGAAACAACTCACCCAATGGAAGGTTGGACCAAAGATGTTCAAATATGTAAAATAATTTCTCACCAACAGGCGCTTTCGCATAACAACCAACAATGCTACTTCCGTCATTCACAACCTTCCAAATGGCATTCCCCAAGGATCTCCATTATCTGTAGTACTATTTATAATTGCTTTCAATGAAATTAGCAACATAATAAACTACTTAACAAGGTTCACCACGTTCTATATGCAGATGATCTTATACTCGTTTTAGACTGTAAGAACTTAACCTTAACTGGTAAATTTTGTTCAGTCATCCTAGACCGTTTGTCAAATTGGGGTAATACGTCTGGAGCTTTAATTTCCGTCGACAAAAGCCAAACATTACATATTTGCAAAAAAATAAACTGCTCAAAACATATTTCTGTACAACTTAATGACAAATACATAAGGAATGCCAACTACATAAAGGTACTCGGTCTACTTCTTGACTCAAAATGTAATTCTAATAGTCATTGTACATACATCAAGAAAAACCTAACTCCTAGAGTAGATATAGTTAAATACCTATCTTCAAAAAACAGTTTTTGTAACATAAATATTGTAATTAACATCATTAGATCCATCATTCTATCTAAAATTGATTATGGTTTAGCTATTTACGGGAAATGTTCTAAATCTCGTCTACAATTTGTCTCAACACCATACCATGGAGCAATTAGAACAAGCCTAAGAGCATTTCGGACCACTCCCATTTTAAACCTACACACGGAAGCAGGCCTACCCCAAATCACTAACATCACCCTTCCTCATTCCGCTCTGCACATGGACCGTTTCCGATTAACTACACTTGGTGGTCTAAAGAATTGAGTGCCCTCCGTCGCGAAAAAGAAAAAGCCTGGGGTGCGTTTAAAAAATACCCATCTGATCCCTATTTGATACTTTATCGTAAAGCAAATGCCAAATTCGAGAAGACGGCAAAGGCCCATAAAATCGAAAGCTTTGCAAAGTTTACTGCTGGAATTAACCCAAACTCCTCACCAAAGAAAATTTGGGCTGATATAAAAACCCTTACTGGCAATTACACCCCCACTCTGTAAAAACTATTGTAACCGATTCTAACACCATTACCTGTCCTTTACAAATCGCCGAATTGTTCGCAATGTCTTGGGAAAATTCAAGCAATGATTCCCGTTTCCACCCCGACTTTATTCGGGAGAAGAACCTACTTCTCCAACAAGAGCTCCCATCGTACATTATCGACGCCACTTCAAAGCAAATGGAATCACCTATCAAGATGTTAGAACTTGAATGCTGTCTACAAACCTTCAGACGTACAACCCCTGGACAAGATCGCATATCCTATGCTATGGTAACATTCCGCAAGCGTGTAAGATGGCAAATATTATTCCCCTGGCAAAACCCAATAAGGACCACACTTCAATTTCAGGGTATAGCCCAATTTCTCTCCTTCCCTGCACTGGGAAAATACTTGAACAGATCATCTCCAAACGTCTCTTTTGGTTCCTTGAAAACAAAAAACTTGTACACAGCAATCAAGTGACGACTTCATTTCCTCATCCATTTCAACAAGGAATCACGTTTCAATCCTCAGTATTGATTTGGAAAAAGCATTTGATCGTATCGGGCTTCATGCCATTCTGAAACAACTCACCCAATGGAAGGTTGGACCAAAGATGTTCAAATATGTAAAATCATTTCTCACCAACAGGCGCTTTCGCATAACAACCAACAATGCTACTTCCGTCATTCACAACCTTCCAAATGGCATTCCCCAAGGATCTCCATTATCTGTAGTACTATTTATAATTGCTTTCAATGAAATTAGCAACATAATAAACTACTTAACAAGGTTCACCACGTTCTATATGCAGATGATCTTATACTCGTTTTAGACTGTAAGAACTTAACCTTAACTGGTAAATTTTGTTCAGTCATCCTAGACCGTTTGTCAAATTGGGGTAATACGTCTGGAGCTTTAATTTCCGTCGACAAAAGCCAAACATTACATATTTGCAAAAAAATAAACTGCTCAAAACATATTTCTGTACAACTTAATGACAAATACATAAGGAATGCCAACTACATAAAGGTACTCGGTCTACTTCTTGACTCAAAATGTAATTCTAATAGTCATTGTACATACATCAAGAAAAACCTAACTCCTAGAGTAGATATAGTTAAATACCTATCTTCAAAAAACAGTTTTTGTAACATAAATACTGTAACTAACATCATTAGATCCATCATTCTATCTAAAATTGATTATGGTTTAGCTATTTACGGGAAATGTTCTAAATCTCGTCTACAATTTGTCTCAACACCATACCATGGAGCAATTAGAACAAGCCTAAGAGCATTTCGGACCACTCCCATTTTAAACCTACACACGGAAGCAGGCCTACCCCAAATCACTAACATCACCCTTCCTCATTCCGCTCTGCACATGGACCGTTTCCGATTAACTACACTTGGTGGTCTAAAGAATTGAGTGCCCTCCGTCGCGAAAAAGAAAAAGCCTGGGGTGCGTTTAAAAAATACCCATCTGATCCCTATTTGATACTTTATCGTAAAGCAAATGCCAAATTCGAGAAGACGGCAAAGGCCCATAAAATCGAAAGCTTTCACTGGCAATTACACCCCCACTCTGTAAAAACTATTGTAACCGATTCTAACACCCTTACCTGTCCTTTACAAATCGCCGAATTGTTCGCAATGTCTTGGGAAAATTCAAGCAATGATTCCCATTTTCACCCCGACTTTATTCGGGAGAAGAACCTACTTCTCCAACAAGAGCTCCCATCGTACATTATCGACGCCACTTCAAAGCAAATGGAATCACCTATCAAGATGTTAGAACTTGAATGCTGTCTACAAACCTTCAGACGTACAACCCCTGGACAAGATCGCATATCCTATGCTATGGTAACATTCCGCAAGCGTGTAAGATGGCAAATATTATTCCCCTGGCAAAACCCAATAAGGATCACACTTCAATTTCAGGGTATAGCCCAATTTCTCTCCTTCCCTGCACTGGGAAAATACTTGAACAGATCATCTCCAAACGTCTCTTTTGGTTCCTTGAAAACAAAAAACTTGTACACAGCAATCAAGTGACGACTTCATTTCCTCATCCATTTCAACAAGGAATCACGTTTCAATCCTCAGTATTGATTTGGAAAAAGCATTTGATCGTATCGGGCTTCATGCCATTCTGAAACAACTCACCCAATGGAAGGTTGGACCAAAGATGTTCAAATATGTAAAATCATTTCTCACCAACAGGCGCTTTCGCATAACAACCAACAATGCTACTTCCGTCATTCACAACCTTCCAAATGGCATTCCCCAAGGATCTCCATTATCTGTAGTACCATTTATAATTGCTTTCAATGAAATTAGCAACATAATAAACTACTTAACAAGGTTCACCACGTTCTATATGCAGATGATCATATACTCTTTTTAGACTGTAAGACCTTAACTGGTAAATTTTTTTTCAGTCATCCTAGACCGTTTGTCAAATTGGGGTAATACGTCTGGAGCTTTAATTTCCGTCGACAAAAGCCAAACATTACATATTTGCAAAAAAATAAACTGCTCAAAACATATTTCTGTACAACTTAATGACAAATACATAAGGAATGCCAACTGCATAAAGGTACTCGGTCTACTTCTTGACTCAAAATGTAATTTTAATAGTCATTGTACATACATCAAGAAAAACCTAACTCCTAGAGTAGATATAGTTAAATACCTATCTTCAAAAAACAGTTTTTGTAACATAAATACTGTAATTAACATCATTAGATCGTCTACAATTTGTCTCAACACCATACCATGGAGCAATTAGAACAAGCCTAAGAGCATTTCGGACCACTCCCATTTTAAACCTACACACGGAAGCAGGCCTACCCCAAATCACTAACATCACCCTTCCTCATTCCGCTCTGCACATGGACCGTTTCTGATTAACTACACTTGGTGGTCTAAAGAATTGAGTGCCCTCCGTCGCGAAAAAGAAAAAGCCTGGGGTGCGTTTAAAAAATACCCATCTGATCCCTATTTGATACTTTATCGTAAAGCAAATGCCAAATTCGAGAAGACGGCAAAGGCCCATAAAATCGAAAGCTTTCGCTGGCAATTACACCCCCACTCTGTAAAAACTATTGTAACCGATTCTAACACCATTACCTGTCCTTTACAAATCGCCGAATTGTTCGCAATGTCTTGGGAAAATTCAAGCAATGATTCCCATTTCCACCCCGACTTTATTCGGGAGAAGAACCTACTTCTCCAACAAGAGCTCCCATCGTACATTATCGACGCCACTTCAAAGCAAATGAAATCACCTATCAAGATGTTAGAACTTGAATGCTGTCTACAAGCCTTCAGACGTACAACCCCTGGACAAGATCGCATATCCTATGCTATGGTAACATTCCGCAAGCGTGGAAGATGGCAAATATTATTCCCCTGCCAAAACCCAATAAAGACCACACTTCAATTTCAGGGTATAGCCCAATTTCTCTCCTTCCCTGCACTGGGAAAATACTTGAACAGATCATCTCCAAACGTCTCTTTTGGTTCCTCGAAAACAAAAAACTTGTACACAGCAATCAAGTTGCTTTCAGAAAAGGTAGAAGCACTACTGATGCACTTCTGTATTTAGACGACTTCATTTCCTCATCCATTTCAACAAGGAATCACGTTTCAATCCTCAGTATTGATTTGAAAAAAGCATTTGATCGTATCGGGCTTCATGCCATTCTGAAACAACTCACCCAATGGAAGGTTGGACCAAAGATGTTCAAATATGTAAAATCATTTCTCACCAACAGGCGCTTTCGCATAACAACCAACAATGCTACTTCCGTCATTCACAACCTTCCAAATGGCATTCCCCAAGGATCTCCATTATCTGTAGTACTATTTATAATTGCTTTTAATGAAATTAGCAACATAATAAACTACTTTAACAAGGTTCACCACGTTCTATATGCAGATGATCTTATACTCTTTTCAGACTGTAAGAACTTAACCTTAACTGGTAAATTTTGTTCAGTCATCCTAGACCGTTTGTCAAATTTTGGTAATACGGCTGGAGCATATTACATATTTGCAAAAAAATAAACTGCTCAAAACATATTTCTGTACAACTTAATGACAAATACATAAGGAATGCCAACTGCATAAAGGTACTCGGTCTACTTCTTGACTCAAAATGTAATTTTAATAGTCATTGTGCATACATCAAGAAAAACCTAACTCCTAGAGTAGATATAGTTAAATATCTTCAAAAAACAGTTTTTGTAACATAAATACTGTAATTAACATCATTAGATCCATCATTCTATCTAAAATTGATTATGGTTTAGCTATTTACGGGAAATGTTCTAAATCTCGTCTACAATTTGTCTCAACACCATACCATGGAGCAATTAGAACAAGCCTAAGAGCATTTCGGACCACTCCCATTTTAAACCTACACACGGAAGCAGGCCTACCCCAAATCACTAACATCTCCGTTCCTCATTCCGCTCTGCACATGGACCGTTTCCGATTAACTACACGGCAGCGATCACTTCCCCATAATAACCATTTTATCACTTGGATCGAGCATTGCTCCTATAAAACACCAAAAAAAAAGTATACTGGATAAAGCAGATTGGGAACTATTTAAAACCAAAGTATCTAAAGAAATCTCCAAAAGACAACTCTCTTCCAACATAAATAAGGAAGCGGCAATCATTCAAAGGTGTATTCGATCTGCAGCAAATGAAGCAATCCCCCAAACAAAAGAAAAATCATGTCATAAAAATGTCCCTTGGTGGTCTAAAGAATTGAGTGCCCTCCGTCGCGAAAAAGAAAAAGCCTGGCGTGCGTTTAAAGAATACCCATCTGATCCCTATTTGATACTTTATCGTAAAGCAAATGCTAAATTCGAGAAGACGGCAAAGGCCCATAAAATCGAAAGCCTTCACTGGCAATTACACCCCCACTCTGTAAAAACTATTGTAACCGATTCTAACACCATTACCTGTCCTTTACAAATCGCCGAATTGTTCGCAATGTCTTGGGAAAATTCAAGCAATGATTCCCATTTCCACCCCGACTTTATTCGATAGAAGAACCTACTTCTCCAACAAGAGCTCCCATCGTACATTATCGACGCCACTTCAAAGCAAATGGAATCACCTATCAAGATGTTAGAACTTGAATGCTGTCTACAAACCTTCAGACGTACAACCCCTGGACAAGATCGCATATCCTATGCTATGGTAACATTCCGCAAGCGTGGAAGATGGCAAATATTATTCCCCTGCCAAAACCCAATAAAGACCACACTTCAATTTCAGGGTATAGCCCAATTTCTCTCCTTCCCTGCACTGGGAAAATACTTGAACAGATCATCTCCAAACGTCTCTTTTGGTTCCTCGAAAACAAAAAACTTGTACACAGCAATCAAGTGGCCTTCAGAAAAGATAGAAGCACTACTGATGCACTTCTGTATTTAGACGACTTCGTTTCCTCATCCATTTCAACAAGGAATCACGTTTCAATCCTCAGTATTGATTTGAAAAAAAGCATTTGATCGTATCGGGCTTCATGCCATTCTGAAACAACTCACCCAATGGAAGGTTGGACCAAAGATGTTCAAATATGTAAAATCATTTCTCACCAACAGGCGCTTTCGCATAACAACCAACAATTCTACTTCCGTCATTCACAACCTTCCAAATGGCATTCCCCAAGGATCTCCATTATCTGTAGTACTATTTATAATTGCTTTTAATGAAATTAGCAACATAATAAACTACTTTAACAAGGTTCACTACGTTCTATATGCAGATGATCTTATACTCTTTTCGGACTGTAAGAACTTAACCTTAACTGGTAAATTTTGTTCAGTCATCCTAGACCGTTTGTCAAATTGGGGTAATACGTCTGGAGCATATTACATATTTGCGAAAAAATAAACTGCTCCAAACATATTTCTGTACAGCTTAATGACAAATACATAAGCAATGCCAACTGCATAAAGGTACTCGGTCTACTTCTTGACTCAAAATGTAATTTTAATAGTCATTGTACATACATCAAGAAAAACCTAACTCATAGAGTAAATATAGTTAAATACCTATTTTCAAAAAACAGTTTTTGTAACATAAATGCTGTAATTAACATCATTAGATCCATCATTCTATCTAAAATTGATTATCGTTTAGCTATTTACGGGAAATGTTCTAAATCTCGTCTACAATTTGTCTCAACACCATACCATGGAGCAATTAGAACAAGCCTAAGAGCATTTCGGACCACTCCCATTTTAAACCTACTCACGGAAGCAGGCCTACCCCAAGTCACTAACATCTCCCTTCCTCATTCCGCTCTGCACATGGACCGTTTCCGATTACCTACACGGCAGCGATCACTTACCCATAATAACCATTTTATCACTTGGATCGAGCATTGCTCCTATAAAACACAAAAAAAAAGTATACTGGATAAAGCAGATTGGGAACTATTTAAAACCAAAGTATCTAAAGAAATCTCCAAAAGACAACTCTCTTCCAACATAAATAAGGAAGCGGCAATCATTCAAAGATGTATTCGATCTGCAGCAAATGAAGCAATCCCCCAAACAAAAGAAAAATCATGTCATAAAAATGTCCCTTGGTGGTCTAAAGAATTGAGTGCCCTCCGTCGCGAAAAAGAAAAAGCCTGGCGTGTGTTTAAAAAATACCCATCTGATCCCTATTTGATACTTTATCGTAAAGCAAATGCCAAATTCGAGAAGACGGCAAAGGCCCATAAAATCGAAAGCTTTGCAAAGTTTACTGCTGGAATTAACCCAAACTCCTCACCAAAGAAAATTTGGGCTGATATAAAAACCCTCACTGGCAATTACACCCCCACTCTGTAAAAACTATTGTAACCGATTCTAACACCATTACCTGTCCTTTACAAATCGCCGAATTGTTCGCAATGTCTTGGGAAAACTCAAGCAATGATTCCCATTTCCACCCCGACTTTATTCGGGAGAAGAACCTACTTCTCCAACAAGAGCTCCCATCATATCATTTCACGATCGCGAACACCATTCACAATAACTGCCTGACCGGTCTCATTTTGGGAAAATATAGGGCCCGATGATGCCGCCAGCCCATAAACCGCACCAGTCACTCTTTGTGGGTGCAATGGTTTTTCGACAATCACTCTTGTATTATCATTCGCCCAAATGCGGCAATTCTGCTTATTGACGATTCCACTGAGGTGAAAATGTGCCTCATTACATGCACGATATGCATTTTGATTTTAACGCCCATTTTCATAATAAGCTTGAATAACTTTAACGCTTTGCTCGATTGTGTAAAAAAAAACTTTTTTTTCACGTATAACTCAATTAGTGACAAAAACATTGCTGCATCGTTAAACTATAAAGAAATAAGCGGTTGCCATCCAATATCTGCAATATCATTGAAACCGCAAATCAATTGGACATCCCCATTACTTGCATAAAGCGGTGTAGGCAAACCTCCCCACCTTGGACCATCATCTCAAAAAAAAAAATAACACCAATAATGTAATTTTCCGGCAACTATTCTTAGAAACAACAACAAATTTCAAGTCAGAGGGTTGGAATGCTCTATTGTTTACAGACGGATCTAAATCACACAACACTATATCTTTTGCAATCACCCTTGAGAATCGCACTTTAATCAAATCTGGAATCTTACCCAGCTTTGTATCAATATTCATTGCTGAAGCAATGGCTGTACTGGAAGCAAGAAAAACCAAACCGATAAACCAAGCAAAAAACCCGTATATGCTCAGACAGTTTATCAGTGCTAAAAGCCGTATGCAATCCAAAGCACAAATCGACGATAATAAACCAGATACGTAAAACAATTATGAACAATAAAAACTCGCTCAAGCTAATGTGGGTAAAAAGTCACATCGGTATCAAAGGAAACGAATCCGCCGATCTTGAAGCAAAATTTGCTAGCAGATCACCCACCTTCCTTTTTATTGTCTACTCCAAATTAGACCTTCGCAGTCTCATAGAAAAAAACGTCTGGAAGAGTGGCAGATGTTCTCAACACATTACTCCAGCACCAACACAGATCTACAAGACGCTGTTTACTCCTCAACCTCTCCTAAGAACCTTAACACCACCTTTACTCCTCAGGTTGGGACTCACCTTCACCACTCATCAACTCATCATAAAGAGAGAAAATCCACAAATATGCTCGGCATGTAACAACAGAATCAACACACTTCACCTTCTTGGTCAAAGCCCCTGCAACATCTCCGCACAATTCAACTAATCTTCTTCACCGGAACCAGTCAATATACACTTCACTAAATACGCTCAACCAAGACAACATTTGAAAAATTCACTCGTTCTTCCATGAACTGATCATATATATATAAATAATAATAATAATAATAATATTATGAAAAAAGGCATCGAAATATTATTCTGTTTATACAAAATTACATTGAAGTTTTAATATCGGGTTGTAACTTCTCCACACCTGCGCCGCATATATGACACCAGATTCGTGAAGTTTGATGGGAGGATTTCCATCACTCCACCTTTATAATCTGCAATAGTTTGGCTTTGTCAGAGGGTTTTTGGGCAGCAACACATTTTTTTATTATACCCCACAGATTTTCTATGGGGTTAAGGTAAGGACTTTGCGGAGGCCAGTTCAAAACATTTTTCTTTTCATCTTCCAACCACGACCTTACAACCCGCGAATTGTGTTTACGGTCATTGTCGTGGTGAAAGGTCCAAGCTAATGGCAAATCATGTGCAAAATAACCTTTTAGATTCCTTTCTAAAAGGTTCTTGTAAATTTCACTTGTCATTATCCCAGTTATTTGTGTAATAGGACCTACACCAGACGATGTAAAACATCTCCATATCATATATAAGCTGTGCAGCACAGTTTTTTTTTTGTGTACTTGGGGTCCAATTCTTTACTCGGGAGCGTCTGACGTATGGTTTGCCATCGTTACCAAATTAATTAAACTTCACTTCATCGCTCCAAAGAATCAAATCCCAGAATTGTTGATCTTTATTTCAATGCTCTTTAGGAAATTCTGACCATTTCATTTGGCTTTTATTTGACACGTTTGGCTTCCTTCTGGCAATGCGTCCATTTAAATTATTTTCTTTTAGACGTTTTCGCACAGTTTGTGATGACACTTTAATATCTTATGAACTTTCCATAACCGCCTTTATTTCTGCTGACGTCAAAAATGGATCAGTTTTGCTCAAACGGAGAAGTAGTCGACCTTCAGCAAGAGTAGTTTACGAGGCTTATGTCTTGGCAAATTTTCAAAAGTTTTTTTCTTTTTTTTTTAAAAAAGGTATTGCATTTTTTTATATATTATAAATTCCATACCATTTGTCTCGTCGCATGAAGTGCTGGTTTCATTTTCACCCATTTTGTACAACTTTCAAAAAAAATTAATTTCAACGCTCTGTAACAAAGTTTCAACACACTTACTTACTTAAAAACAAGAACTCATTGCTTTGAATGACCATTAGCAATGGGTGGCTTAATTATACAGCTTATCGAGATTCTTTGAACGATAATGTTATCGAATTAGCTTTATTCAATGCATTCAATAGGCATATATTTAGCAAATACCAAAAAATTCTATGCCACATTTTTTTGATTTGCGGTCATATTTCATAAATGGATTTTGGCATGCCACCATATCAACATAGCATGTTTCAGGATCTTCTGGTTCTTCACCACCAATTTCAGAACCGAAATCTGATGGAATCTCGTCAAAAAAAATCTGAAATTCTTCCGAACCCACCGCCTCGGTACCTAGCCTCTAGGACAAATCTACGAAATCATTGCCTAAAATTTAACAAAAATATGTTTATTCCCTACTGGTTTCACAGCGAAACCACATCCAAAAACCTCGACATAAATTGGTACCAACTATATTTTGTATGACAACTAATTCTTGCTTTTACACAATTTACTTACTTTCCATTCTCAAAAACCAACTAACTAATAACACTTTTTCATTATACAAAATAACACTTCAACTGACACGAACCATCAGACGAATGCACTCAAAATCACTCACAATGCACTGAAAATTACCCGAAAAAAATTTTTTACCGTTTTAAAATGAACAACAGTTTGTATGATTGGATTTAGCATGACACTAATAGGAATGTAGAAAAAAATATTAAATGTGTGGTTTCTCTGCGAAACCACTAGGGAACAAGGGGTTAACTATATTTTACTCTTACATAATTCACTAAATTTCTTTTGAATACTAATTCTCTTGCTTCAGTTCATTTGGTGATTTGGAAGAAAAAAATCATTTCTGTTACGCACATTGTTATCGTGTATATTATTAATATACATATATTATTTTATTGGACAAATATTCCGGTAATAAATTATATTTCATTTTAAATACAAAAAAAGCATTCAGAATCGTTCTTTGGTTTACACTAGCAGTAATCTTTCTGACATTGTATTGATTGTCAGATGAATAATCGTCGAATAGTATTAAAAATGTACATTTACATGCTATTACATGCATACATTTATTGCACAAATGGTTGACAGTCTTTCTTATTCTCCCAAAAAACTAACTTTTTTACTAATTACTTATTTACTGTGTTATTACTAAAACTAAAATGTAGTCATTAACTACACCTAGATACTTAATTTCACTAATATTTTCATTATTATTCATCCTACAACAACATTTATATCCGTTTGGCCATTTATGTACATACATTTACTTTTACTAGCATTTATACTTAGCTTGTTCATTTGAAATCATTTACAAAGTTTCTGCAGATATTGTTTTATTTTAGCTACATATGTACACCTTCATTTATATCTTTTATTCTCGGCAATTATTTGCAGAGTCGAATGATTTATAACATTTGTCATTTTGTTCACATATCCTATGAACAATAAAACTCTAAGACAGATCCTTGATCTGCACCTAATGACACATCTATTGCACTACCCACTTTGGCCCTTCTACTGTATGATTTGAACCAATTCAGCTCTGTTTCTTTGACTCCATATTTGTCCAGTTTATCTAATAAGACGCTTCTGTCGATGAATACTGCCACAATTTTAATCTTATTCTGCACTGTCATCTTCCAGTCTGCAATAATTAAACTTAGAAACGCTTCACAACCATGCTTGCCTCTAAATCCTGATTGACCTCCGCGAATAGCTTATTTGACTGCACACACTGGTGGCTTATATTTTTTAGAAAAATATATACATATATATTTACATTTAAATTATATATTATATCTGACAGCTTACACGCGGGAAGAAAATTGTACTGAAATTTGAAATTCGGTGGAAAATATAAGTATGTATCAAATTATTAATTTTGGGTGCCATTAATGGTGGAATATCGAAGTGACAGTTTACTTAAGGGTACGTTAAACATCGACATATGTATATGACATGATTTTTTTAAAACATCGATAGTTTGTGAAATAGAAAACTACTAGAAAATAACTAACATTAGCAGTCAACGAACGTGAAAAGTCTTCTCCAGCGTTGCGTGCTTAAGATTACAATGTACTTCAGGATGTTATTAAACTATTTGAGCCTTTTGAAATGGCTACAACTACGGTTTCTGGGGGAAATTATGTAACCCTCTCATATGTTATACCACTAATTCGAAGAATATTTTTGAAACTATCCAAGCTGCAAAAACAGTTTAAGCACCGTAATAGGAAAAGCAGTGTATGATGGCTTGCAGAAATATATTAAGGACAGGCTATCCTTATAAAAAAAAAAACTTTACAGATGTTATCCACGATTTTGTTTAGGTTGAAAAAACAAGGCTTTAAAGCCGGAGAGCATGCAAGAATATATATATATAAGCAATAAAGAACCCAAATTAATAAATTGCTGTTTTCATCGGAGGGAAATTCAAGCTTGCAGTTACAGAACGACAATTTTTGGGAACAGCCAATTGAAAATCGATTATTGGATCAAATACAGATCCGAGTTACTGAAGACACTTGCACGGTTATATTTGTGCACACCACCGACATCTGTTCCGAGCGAACGTATTTTTTCTAAGCCCGATTTTATACATATACCCCTAAGAAACATGCAAAACGTCTTAAGGAGTGGCTTTTCTTAAGACAAATTAAAAAATTATTTGAAAACACGAATATTTAATTATAGTGGACTCTCACTAAGTCGAATTTCCCTATGACTTAACTTTTTTGTTCGCCATATTTTGAATTTCTCTAAATTTTCCATACAAACAATCATCCTCTAACTCAAACTAATATTGATATTCCGTCAGAATTCGACTTAAAGATCGTAAAATGATAAATAAAAAAACCTTTTTGGAGTAGTTCTTTTTTTCAATAACAATAACCCCGCTTATTTGCTTTGCACACGCAATAAAGAAAACCCCGCTTTATTACATTGAAAACGCAATAAACCGTTTTTTTAAATAATAGATTAAAAAACAGAGCCAATGAAACACAACAATTGTAAATAAACACGTTTAATTAACGAAAAAGTGAAAAGAATTTAAATATGTACATTACATATGTACATATTCAGTCTTTTGAAAAGGAATAAGGAATGCTTCATTAAACACGTCTAGGTACTACCTAGTACATTTGTTGCATAATATTGAAAACTAGTGATTGGTGAAAAAATCTGTTATTTTCACTTGTAAATTTTTCTTAGAAATTTTGCTTACTATATACTCCTCCATATTTTCCAGTTGGGATGTAAATTCATTATCGCTTGATAAGTACTTGCGGAGAATACTCAACGAACTTAATGCTTCTTGAACGGAAGGTGTTTTCAAAAACATCGTCTTCTCCACCTGCGTCCATGTCTTCTTCCGACATAGTTCCTGGTAAAACTTTTTTAAGCCGTAAGCACATTATCAATTTGACAATTGTCAACAGTTCCTGATTTTATTTAAGCTGAAAACACAAACCTTTTTTTTATTGCGTGTGTTCAATTATTCAGGAGATTTTGTTTACGCAGTTTTACGAAAAACTTAACGTTATTCAATGCAATTAACCGGGTAGCACAGTTAAGAGGGTACGCATTTAAACGGGAAATGTTATGTAAATTTCTTATGGAATCTTTCATTTGCTTAGTTTTTCGATTAATTAAACGGGGAACGCAATTAAGCGAGCGCCAATTATCCGGGGATTACTGTATGTACATATATATAGTTTGTCAAGAAAGTGCTTACACTAGGTTAAAAAAAATAGAATTTTCTATTTTCCCGCTTCAATATTAGGCACTTCTATTAACTTTATTTCAACATTTTTTTTTATTTCCAACTTCATGTTTTAGAAAGTAATATCATGAACAAAGCTCCATACATCATAACAATAACAACAACAAAAAAGCAAAAAGGACCAAAAATTTAACTGTCAAGAAAGTCTTTACACATTTTATTCTGAATCCTTTTCGCAGTGCATACGTAGTTCAAAACGGTATCGTTATAGCGGTTTTTTCATTTTCTGTTTTGTATAAGATGTAGGAAGTCGAAAGCGAAAATGTTCATTGTTAATTCTGCTGTTGAATGAGTAAGTGTGAGTTTGTGTGATTATTTTTAAATTGCCTGGTAAGAGAATCTCTTTTGACGTGAAGCAGATGGCTTATTGTAACCATTATAATGGTAAAAGTGTGAAAGAAATGACCGAGATGTTTGGTGTATCTAAGACAGCCATTTACAATATAATTAACCGAGCAGAACGTGAAAATCGGTTTGAAAATATTGCATCAAAAGGTAGGCCAAAAAAGTTATCGGACAGAAATGAGCGCTGTTTATTAAGAAAAGTGCATGAAAAGCCTCAAATATCCATTCGAGCTTTGCCCAGAAAAATAAACCAAGAATGTGGTGTACAAGTTTCCCACGAAACTGTAAGGCAAGTGCTGATAAAGAATGAATACACATCAAGAATTTAATTTCGTCTCAAATTGTACAAAAACGATTATCATTCGCTACAGACTACAGCACGCAACCGAATGAGTACTGGGATGATGTCATATTTTGTGATTAAACAAAAATAATGTTGTATTACAACGAGGGGTCCAATAGAGTGTGGTGCAAACCTTTAAAATCGTTGCTTAACAAGAACATCATTCCAACAGTTAAATTTGGTAAGTTATCTGAGATGGTGTGGTGGTGCATATCCAGCAGTGGCGTCAAAGTAGTATTCGCAAAGAGTTACTTGAGTTACTCATTTGCTTGCTAGTGCCATCGATTTTGGGTTTAATGGCGCTGTTAACGGCAGAAAACCACAATTTAAGTTCGACAACGATCCGAAACAAAAAGAACTTACGGTGAAGACGTGCCTGATTTATAACTGCACCAAAGTATTGGATGAACCAGCTCAGAGTCCAGACCTTAACCCAAAATCTATGCGCACGTTTGAAAAAGAAGGTAGCAAAAAGGAGCCCCAAAAATAAAAACCAACTGATCAATGAAGAATGGGCTAACATTCCAAATAATTATGATGTAAAGAAGTTAAATGGATCAATGACAAAGCGGCTAAAGGCGGTTATGATGCTAAAGGTGGTCACACCAAATACTAACATGCAAATTTTGCAAAATTCGTAAGCTTTGGAAACAAAATAAGTATATAATTAACTATAGTATTAAGATGTGTAAAGACTTTCTTGACAGTTAAATTTTTGTTCGTTTATGCTTTTTGTTTTTATTTTTGTTGTTGTTATTGTTATGATGTATGGAGTTTTTCTTATGTTATTTACTTTCTACAACACGAAGTTGGCAAACTGTATGTATGAATGTACGAATTTTCAGCTGCAATTGAGCACTGAGTCTGTTTTAATGTGTTTGTTAACACAGTCACCGTCTGACTTCCAAGCCGACAACTGGTTTCTCAGATTTGCTCAAATTTTTTATTCGCTCACATACCTCGTGTCTGCAAAAACTGATATAAATAATATGATCAATGCGTAAACGGTAAAATAATGGCCCGAGCCACCTATGCGCTTGGACAATAGATTTGAGGAACTCGATAAAGAGCCTCTATCTATACCCGAACCCAATTCGAAAAGAAAAACAAATAATAACCCCACCTGCCTTGACCCAGCTAAATTTTGTAATCTAATAGTACCTTCCCTGACTATTAGAAAATGTCAGAATGGATATTTGAGGCTTTTCATGCACTTTTCTTAATAAACAGCCTTCCCTGAGTTAAATTCATAACTATATCTTCAAGTGATGAAGAAACCCCTCTATAGTCCATCAGTGTATTCCTACTCAAAAAAGCCATCGACGGCATCAGTACCGGTTACGAAAATTAAGCGACGGCAGTCTTATGCCTTATTAAATCATCAAAAATAGCTTCCCGTGCCAGAAGAGAAATAATAAGAGAAATGAAGTCCCATGGAGTAACCGACGTCTTCAAATTTAAAAAAAACCACGACTGACAACAATTCTGTTGCAACTGGGTTAGTCATATTTACCTTCGATCGCTTCCGTCCCCCTTGCACTGTTGATATTGGTTGGCACAAGGTTAAAATAGAGGAATATTATCCGAATCATATGCGCAGTCGTAGGTGCCAATTCCTTGGCTCTCAACAACTCCATTATCTCTTTTCACCGGAACTTCAGCCATCTCTATTGAATCTGAAATTACTATGTCCAAACTCATCATAATGGCAACTGAGACGATGATGGTGAAAATTGAGCATCGCGCTGTAATTAAAGAGATCACCAAGCTTTCAATTGGTACCATTCACACCATTCTTCATGACCATCATAACCTTTCAAAGGTCAGTGCAAGGTGGGTGCCACGAATGCTCACAGTGCCTCAGAAAAAAGTGAGAATCGCATGCTGTAGAGAGCTTTTGGAGATGTGTAGTGAGAACGCGGATCGAATTGTTACTGGTGACGAAACATGGATCCACCACTATGACCCTGAAAGCAAACAAGAGTCCATGCAGTGGCATAAAAAAGGAACAGACCCGCCGAAGAAGTTCAAAGTCACTCCGTCTGCCGGGAAGCTCATGGCCACAGTTTTTTGGGACTCAAAGGGAATCTTACTCATTGAGTACAAAAAAAAGGTGAAACCATCAACGCCACATCCTACGCTTCCTTTTTGTATAATTTGCCGGAGGAAACTAAAAAGAAAAGACGGGGTAAACTCGCAGCGGGTGTGCTGCTTCTTCATGACAACGCTCCTGTTCACACGACGCGAGTTTCCAAAGCTGCTGCACGAGTTTGTGGTTTCGAAGAAATCCAACACCCACCCTATAGTCCAGACCTTGCCCCTAGTGATTATTTCCTGTTTCCGGATTTGGAAAAATGTCGTGGAAAAAGATTTTCGGATGATGAAGAACTCAAGTCGGCAATAAATGGGTATTTTGCAGAGATAGAGGAAATTTATTTTTTGAGGGTTAAAAAAGCTTATCTCAATCGATGTAACAAATGCATTGATGTTAGTGGAGATTATATTGAAAAATAAAAACAATTTAAATTGAATTCGCATTTTCCTTCATATCGATACCGAGAATATATTGAACGCCCCTCGTAATACACAGATTTCCCATTGTTGAACACTCACTTTATGCCAACGATTTGACTATCCTTTAAAAAAAAAAATAAGGAATTCCACCAATTAGGTAATATTTTCTCATTAAATATAGTTGCCCTTCTCCAATGGGGTAATTACTCGGGCTCATTAATTTCGTGCTACAAATCAGAATTGTTCCATATTTGTAAAAAAAAAACAATTATACGAAACTTGTCCAAGTTAATTTAAACGGTAGTAAATACTATAAAAAATGTTAATGCTTTGAAATTTCTCCGCATCATATTTGACTCTAAATTTACCTTTAATAATGTACTTACATTAGGAAAAAATTAACTGCCATAGTCAATATCATTAAATATTTATCTTCAATAAATAGCAGTGCATAAATACCCTTATAAATATGGCTAAATCCACTTTACTATCAATAATTGATTATGGCCTTCCAATTTATGAGAAATGCTTCAAATCTTCGCTGGGACTTATCACAACACCTTATCATGCTGCCGTCAGAAGCTGTTTGAAAGCCTTACGCTCTACTCACATTACCAACATCCTAACTGAAACTGGACTTCCAACTCTACCAGACACAATCGAGTTCCTTACAGCCAAAATAATTGCGAAAATTAACTCCTGAAACAAAACACCCATCAATCCAGCAGTTAAGAATATTCTGAATAGCAAGAAACATCCAAAAATGCCATCAACCCTACACCTTGCACTCACTCTTGTTAATAATCTCAACGTAACAATCTCTACCCAAAATCGCACATCGAATAATCAACCACCCTCCCAAGCCTCCCAAATCATGTCATTAACACCGACCTTTGCTACTACCAACAAAAAAAATCAACTCCGGATGATATATACAAACCTCTTTTTACAAATCCCTTGGTTGGAGACTATAATGTACTTTTTTTGCTGTTGTGGACGAGAAAGGTTCAGTTGTTTCCAAAGGTCTACTACCTTCCAAATCACACTTTTACTGCCGAAGCATTCGCTGCCTACAAACCGATCTCATACTCACATAATAAGAAAACCATCATATTTTCAGACAGCCTTTCCACTGTTAGAGACATAAAAAGCATATCTAAACATATCGAACTAATAGAGACAATACGAAACCACCTATTATGTAACTCTAAGACCTTAAATATAGTTTGGGTTCCCGGACACACCGGTATCAGTCGTAACGAGGCTACTGACACAGAAGCCAGATCAACCATAAAATAACCTTTAAAAATCTTCTTCCAACACAATAAAAGAGATATCGTAACAACCTACTTGCAAACTGGAAGTATAGAAGAAAAAACGTTTTGGGCGAATTACAACCACACATACAAAGTCTTCAATCCGGCGACAGAGCAATCTACCCCGACAATACATCTCGGAAAAAGCTTCAGATATACACAAGTGGCCAAGACCTCCTCCTCTATGCCATCTATGTGAAGACAGTAATACTACTCTCACAATGACTCGTCTACTTGCCCGCCCCTCAATTGCTTCAAACTGCACCCCTAGCTTGCAAAAACTCTCAACATAAATTTGTACACAATATAATGAAATCATTAAATCTCGAAAACTCAGCCTAAAATATTAAGAACTAACTTTAAACTAATTGCTCTTTATAAATCTAGTAGACGGCCCTGGCAGCTAGTTCTACTACTTATTAAGTTTGTAATTCATTTATTGTGTAATAAAGTTGTTAATAATAATAATAATAATAATAATAATAATAATAATAATAATAATAATAATAATAATAATAATAATAATAATAATAATAATAATAATAATAATAATAATAATAATAATAATAATAATAATAATAATAATAATAATAATAATAATAATAATAATAATAATAATAATAATAATAATAATAATAATAATAATAATAATAATAATAATAATAATAATAATAATAATTATAATTATAATAATAATAATAATGATAATAATAATAATAATAATAATAATAATAATAATAATAATAATAATAATAATAATAATAGTAATATAATAATATGGGTGGAGCTACAGCCCGTAGACGTCTATACAGACAAGCCCGCTTCAATTGACGCATTGGAAGACAACATTGAAGCATTTATTCGTGAGATACCGGCCGAAATGTTGGAAAGAGTATGCCACAATTGGACTAAGCGGATGGACCATTTGAGGTGCAGTCAATGTCAACATTTGCATGAAATAATCTTCAAACATTAAATTATATGGACCGTCCTATCGATTAAAATAAAGATTTCATGCATTTTTCTAAATTTTATGTGTTTTTTTTTTTTTGAAAGACTTTCCTATAGCTTTCAAAAAATCACCCTTTATAATCAACTGACTTTTTAAACAATTTCGTTACTTTCCAATTGTCATTTAGAGAAACCTGAAAAGTCGTTGTTGTATCCTCTTATTTTTATGTTATAAAGTGTCTTTTACACTTTGTTCCATAATGTGTGTTTCTGATAAAATTATGAATTCATATTTTTTACTGTTTGCTAATATTTCTAATTCAATAAAATTGTTTGTTACACCTTCTATGTTAGTGTAAAGACCTTTAATGCTATTTAATTACTAATAACCTATTATTTTTCTTTTTTTTCTTACTTCCAGTTTATTTAGATAAACTGGGCATAACCTGTCTAATTTATTTATTTATTTATTTACAAGAAGTAGCCTATAAAGTAAAAAAGAGTTGCTGTAGGGTATTCGTTTCGTTTGTTCGTTATGTGACCTGAGGAAACATTCACTGTTTCTCCATAATTCACTAATCTCTTCATTTTGGTATGCTGTGTGCATAGGTTCCGTGTAAGTTGGTAGATGTTGGGCGTTTCTAATATGAGAGGGAAATTAGAGGACTTTTTAAAAATGTCGTTAGGAGTATTGTTCCTTTTGTAGATTGCAATACTGGTGTCTATAGGAAGTAGGTGCCTTTTCCATGGTGGTTTGCTATCTGGTCTTAACGGGTGTTCCTCTAATTCGCATGAAGTCACAATTGATGCTACACGTTTAGTTGCTGATTTTAATTTATTGTTGCTTCTGCTTATCGTGTCTGTCTACTGTTGTATGATATTCGTCTAGTACTTACTTACTTATCAGGCCGGTGACCCATGGAGGGTCCGAGCCTGAGCAATTGCTTGACGGTCGTTGACGGTCCAGGGCACGCTGCTTCCAGTCATCAAGACCAAGCTGTCTTGCATCCGCGATTACTTGGTCTTTATACCGGAGATTCGGTCTTCCTTTCCTTCTCGAACCAGTAGGCTCGGATTCAAAGACCCTCTTTGCTGGAGCATTGTTGTCCATGCGCTCGATGTGGCCGAGCAGTCGACGGATTTTTGCCTTTCGGACTACATCCACATCCTGGTACAGCTCGTAGAGTTCGCGATTATGTCTTCTCCTCCATTCGCCTTCCTCGCAGACGGGACCATATATCACACGACAGCCCATCTCCTTGCCGAAATCCAGTGCAAGTTTCAAACGGCTCTGAAATCCTTGAGCCGAACTGCACGGTGCATGGCGTATGTGTTAGCGTGGTGCGACGCAACCGAATCAGTTTTCTCGGGATCCCGAATTCGGCCATTACATCGAATAGCTCCTTGCAATGAATACTGTCGTATGCGGCTTTAAAATCGATGAAAGGTGGTGGGTATCGATTTGAAACTCACTGGTCTCCTCCAGCATTTGTCTTAGTGTGAAGATTTGGTCTATAGTCGATTTTGCCGGGACGGAAGCGCCACTGGTACGTGTGGATTAGTGCGGTGCAAAACGGCCTTAGCGTTCACACTGTACACTGGACAGGACGCCTACAAGACGCCGTTGAGTATGGATATACCTCTTTAGTTGTTGCAATAGGTAATGTTCGCACATCCAGAATATTCGACGCAGGTCTTGCGTCAATGAGCACATGGTCAATTTGGTTGGCGGTTCGATCGTCCGGAGATCGCCAGGTTGTTGTGTGGATTCTTTTGCGAAGGAATCTTGTGTTACTTATGCCAATATTACGTCCTGTCGCAAAGTCAGTGAGTCGGAAGCCGTTATCTGTTGTCGTGTTGTGGAGGCTGTGCTTTCCGATCACTCCGCCAACGATGCTTTCCTTACCCATTTTGGCATTGAAGTCTCCGAGCATGATTTTGACATCGTACTCCGGCAGGCTCCGTAGGCACCGACCAAGAGGTCGTAATAGTCCTCTTTGACGGAGTCTTCAGCCTCATCGGTAACGGCGGGTGCACATATAAGGCTAATGTTGTAGAATCTGCCTTGGATACGGATCACAGCCAGGCGATCACTTATCGGGTCAAAGTCGATGACCTTCGATCTTAACCGTTTTTCCCACAATGAATTCGCATCCAAATATCTGCAACCTTTTGTGACAGCTGTAATATATGTCGCACTATTTCTTCTTCATTATTCCTTGTTCTATCCAGCATGTATTCTGGATCGCAGTAATATCCGCCTTGGACTGCGTGAGGATATTTTCCAGTTTATGAGCGGCCCCTGGAGTGTAGTGTTCTTACGTTTCAGGATCACACTCGCAAATCATTGTTCTTCTTCGCGCCGTATCGTCGTTGTTTCGATTTCGTCCAGTTTGCTTACTCGTAACGGTTGTTGTTTTATGTGGGCGGGTTGTTATCCCTCCGCACAACGACAAGGGAGTCATTGCATACATTAGTTCACCTCACTACAGGTTTTGCGGAGGCTATCCATTGAGCGCCGCTAGAAGGCTGTATGTCAACTTGATCTATGCATCGACAAGGATCGTTGGTGGTATCCTGCCAAGTTGGGAGCGGTCCGCAACTTTGCCCTGTGTGCATAGACCCTACCCCCATAATTTTCGTTAGTCCCAGATTAAATTTTTCATTGGCTCGCCTGCAGTTTATGTACTTTTTATTGTTTCATTTACGCATTCATTGGTTTATGGTTTTCCCTTAATTTTACATTTGAGGCATATCTCGTCTTTATTCTTACAATCAGTCGATTTGTGATTGAAACCTTTAAAACACGTTATGATTTCAACACCGTCGTATACCTTACATCGTTCCTATCCTATGCTGAGTTTTCCTGTATTCCTTTAATACATTTGGGAATGATTCGGGGTCGTTTTCAATAATTGCGTTGTAGTTTGCCGAATTGTTTTTTTTTTTACTTTCAAAAACATTAATTCATTTCAGTTCACTGTTTGCAAGACATAATTTAGTTTCTCTTAATTTTGCAATTATTTCATCTTCATTTTAGGTATGATTATTCTTGGCTTAATTTTGTTGGGTACTTTGATTTCCTACCCCTTTCCAATGTCTTTTTCAGTCGTCTTTTTATTTTATTCCTTTCATTCAACAGTGTGGAGATGTTGAACGACTTGGAGAAATGAAGAAGTCAAGAAACATGTGAAAGGGGCATTTCAGAAATGAGAAAGATGTGAAAATTATCTGAACAATTTAAAAAAGAAAGTGAAAACTTATGGATAGAACAAATGTCATATGCAAAAACTGTCAAAAACGATAAAGCAATGCCAGAAATGCATTTTTTTATTTGAAACTATCATTGTTGAAAGCAACAATGAAAGGGGCCTAAGTGTAGAAACATATCTTGGAAATCATAAGGTTGCCATACAATTGTTGGATTTCAGCGAAATATTCCATTTCCGAATTCATAATACTCCATCCTATTTATAATATCCCCTATACTTGATTTGTGACTTGGGTGACCGCTACCCGATATGGGTGCCGTTATATAGAGACACTAATGCATTAGGCAAAGTGTAAGTTATATCGATCATTCGATATGTAGGCATTCGTTATACTGGACCACCACCGTATTATATTTTTTTTTTATTAAGGCATCGATTTTTCTTGTGCTTTGAACTATTAGTGTTCAAAATTTCATTACAATTAGCCCAAAACGGATTTGAATAAAATACAAATATACAAACATTCTTCTTTACATAAATTAATTATTATTACTATGTATATTTATATACCCTATATATATTTTCATTCTTTAAATGTAATTTAAAATCTTTGATCAGTGATATATGTATAATATTTAGACTATTATCTGTGCTATTACATACTATGCGAGTAAAAATTAGTTTGTTGTATATGTTTTAGTGTACTTCAATAATACGTTGGTACCAACATAATGATAATTTTGCAGCTAAAATACTGCTTTGTATACAACATTTACGGTTGTACGATGTAGGGTTAATAAATGCAAATGTTCCTGCCTATTTACTCTTGAGCAGGATACGTAAAACTGCCCATGCGACAATCATTCATTCATTAAATCAATGCCGCTAAATTTGGCAGTTCGACCATTAGCCTTATTAATAGCCATAGTAAAATATAATTTATTTGGAAACCGTGGCGTTTTAAAAAAAGAAATAGGTAGTCGGGTGATATCATCGGTATTCGTTTAATAAATACATTCTCACCTGTGCCTGGTCCTGTTATAAAAATCGATTCAATTACGTTAGGTCTTAAAGCTTTAACCAGTAACCTTGTTCCATTGCACAGCTTTGGAGGACGTTATTTTCGCAGTAAAATCATTTGCACTAATACTTTTAAAAAAAAAATTAAGTGTCCCTGAGAATTTAAAAATTCTGTTGAAAAATTTACTGAATCGTTCAAGTACAGAATAGACCAAGTAGTATGAATACACTCGTTTGTTTTAGAGGCTATCGCGCCGGCGCATTGTGGAGGCTACGTTTCAGGAAACACACCCAATTTCTTTTAATACTCTTTTGAAAGGATATGTCTGATATTTTTAACTAAGTTGTGGTAATGATGAATTAATTAATGAATAAGTTTATTTTATTTTAGGTCATATACATTCAGTTCTTTGTCGTGGTATTTATATTTGGAAAAATATTGAGAAAGGTAAATTTGTTCTTCTTACTACTTACATAATACAATACAATACAATTTCATTTATTATTTCAGATATTTATGGGAACTTTAAGATCAACAGAATTCGAACACTTGCTAGAAAGATTTTGGTACGCCCTAACCGAAACTTGTTTAGCCTTTACAGTTTTTAGAGACGATTTTAATCCTCGATTTGTTGCCTTATTTACGGTTTTGCTCTTTCTGAAATCTTTTCATTGGTTAGCTGAGGAAAGAGTTGATTTTGTAAGTATATTAAGTTAAGTATATGTAAGTATACAGATTTGCATTTCACATTTCACCTCCTAGGACTAACGCAACGCATTGAGCAACGAGCGGCTGAGAGATTGATCAATAATCGATTGAATATAAAGGAATGTAGAACATACAATGCTTAAGGGATTTTGGCCACAGCACCCACGACGTTGTTCAACAATCAATTTTGTTAGTTTTTTCTACCATCGTTAAGAAGCGCTGTATTTTTCAGTTCTGCGTAGTATAATCACCCTTATTCTCTTAGACGAAGTGACAAATTGTAACATTCGATTTTTTGTCACCTCACATCTTGAATACAAGTGAGGTGACAAATATCCATAGTAATTTATATAATCAACCATCACAAATAACTTTAGACAATTTTTCACCCAGGTCTTCGATGTAGGTATTCTGCTATTTGTTGGATGAAATTGTGTAGTACAAATCTAATACGATGATCATCTTAAGTTATAAACTTATCAGCTGTTTAGTTGGATTTTCGGGGTTCATTGAATGTTTTGATGCAATGCTTAAATTATCCTCTATTAAAGAGACTAGGTGATCAAATTGTTGTCTCACAATTGAGTGCCGTTATGAACTTAATTGTGTTACTTTTAAGTGCTGGAGTTTGTACAAGTACTTGAAGATTTTGGAAGAAAAATTCTCCCAGTGTTCTGTGTGTCAGTAGGCAGATGCTGGGCCATTGACAAAATAATCGGAGGGTGTCCCCTAGTTCTTCTTCAACCCGCAGCCCATGCATATGGTGTCCTGGGTAAGTCCCATTTTGTTTTCGTGATATCTCAAATGATTATGACGGGATAGCGCGCCGACAACCATACGCAGCAATTTTTTACTGCATAGGAGGAGTTTGCCGGTCCGTGAGCTGTTGAATCTCGGCCATAGCATTCGGGTAGTCTCAGAAGTGGTTAACGAGTTCCACCTTTCATTACTTCTTTCTTCCTGACTTTTGCCAGAGGGATTGCTTGCATGGGATTGCTTGGGATGGGTAGATTTCGGCCCCTCTCCTGGCAAGCTCATCTGCTACCCAATTGCCGGTTATGTTCCCATGTCCTGGGACCCAGCACAGAGTAATCGAGTGCTGCGTACCGCTAACCTTGAGCTCTTCGCCGCAGCTTACGACCAGCTTGGAATTGATTTCTATAGACTTGATTTAATGATATCATTTATCATTTTAGCCGCTTCCTTAACCGCCAAGACATCCGCTTGGTAAACACTGCTGTAGTCAGGTAGTCTGATAGAGCAGTTTTAAACATGTTTAAAACTTCGGAGAAAATGCCCGCGCATGTGGCTTTTTCCATCTTCGATCCATCCGTATAGAATTGGAAGGAGGTTGATAAGTTCTTTAGAGTTCGATCCCTCCCTTGTTGGGAAAAGACAACTAAACGGTCTTTCGATATCTAGCGAGGGAAGGGAGTAGTGACTTTCAATTTGTTCAATTAGTAGTCTTTTAAGTATACATGCGTGACCTTGGGAACTGGAGCTTTGGATTGAATAATTCTAATGGCAATTATAGCAGCAGTCTTCTGCAGATAGAGGTCAAGTGGGAAGAAGATTCAGAAGAAGCTATAAGCCTGTCGTTGAGGTGGTGGAGATTGCTCCGAATCTCCTGCTGCTCAGGTATAGGGCTCAGGCGGCCTTATTAACCCTTTCGTTAACGTTTTGTTTCCAGTTGAGTTTCCTGTCTAGGACTACGCCGAGGTACTTAGTGCTTTCTTGTATAATGAGGGTTGTGCCCTCAATAACTGGAAGGTCGAAAGGTGGAATGACCCGTTTGTTGGTAAAGACGGCCAGTTCCGTCTTTTAAGCGTTGATCCCTAAACCACAAGATTAGACTCACTTTAGACGGCTATGTGATTGGTCAAATTAATGAGGTGCCACTTTTGGTTGTAGTTTGCACGTTTTGCAAGAGATGTGTTTTTGATTTTATTAGTATTATTATTATTATTATTATTATTATTATTATTATTATTATTATAATTATTAGTATTATTATTATTATTATTATTATTATTATTATTATTATTATTATTATTATTATTATTATTATAATTATAATTATTAGTATTATTATTATTATTATTATTATTATTATTATTATTATTATTATTATTATTGTTATTATTATTATTAGAACTTTATTGACATGTAAGTAAATTACAAACTCAATAGTCTTACAGCTAGTGCCAGCCGCAAGGGCTTTCAACTCGATCTAAACAAATTGATATAGATGTTAAATAAAATTTTCAAGCTTTAGAACATGTAGTACATTATACACATTTTTTATATTTTCTAGGTTAATATTTGATAAGAGGTAGGAGAGATTATGGCCTGTTGCGTCATTGCAGCTTGAAGTAGATGTGCCATGGTAAGGGCGAGCTGTTCATCGCAAAAATGACATACTACTGGAGTTCCTTGTTGAATGGGTGTTTATGCGTAATGTAAGAATGGCCCAGTCTGAGCCTTATATATTTTGTAAGCTTCACCATTGGCATTACAATTTTTGTATGTGTGGTTGTAGTTTGACCAGGTGGTTTTTTTTCTTAACTTTCCAATTTTCGAGAAGATAATTAGGTATAAAGCCTTGTAGATATCATTGCTGATTGTGGATTTAGCGTACTGGCACAAGTCCGTGTTGATAGTTCCGTCTGAAGGGGTCCACGGCAGTTGGCGAATGATTTTGTGTTTCTTAATTGAGATGGGAGATGGGATATCGAGATCTTTAGCTGATGCATAATGTCGATTGCAGCCTTAGATTTCTACTGCGTTTTAAGGCTTTTATTATCCCAATATGGATAGGTGATTTAAGTGTTGAATTGATTGTTTCGATGGTGGTAGAAGTATGAAAGTCGATTCTGTCCTCTAGATGGGAGCCTGCGTCGGTGTATTTTTTATTGGTGTTGAGCGAAGAACGGTCATACTTGTTCTGATAGCATTGCGGTAAGGTGTTTTGATTAGCTTGATTAGCTGTAGTGAGGATTTGGCGCATTTCCCGTACATTGGTAGATCATTATATATATTGCTTAATATGATTGATTTAATTCATGTTATAAGGGTACTAAAAATAGAGCGACTATTTTGTGAGGATAGGTACTTAATTACGTTCACCCTGGAAGTGAAATTTTGTCTAACCTGCGTACAATGATTCTTAAAGTTAAACTTAGAATAAAATATAACCCTAAGAATTTTAATAAAATTTACATTTTATATGTGTGTGTTGTTTAATTGTACTGTGATCGTTTTGCTGCAGCTATACTTTTTACAAATGTGAAGTATTTCGGACTTTGAGCAGGAGATAATATAACCTGAATATTTACCCCAGCTAACGACAGAAGGTCAGCCAGTGAAGACAGGTCTTTTTGATTTTGATATTTCTAGCCCGTGAGATACGCAATGATTTGGGAACTGTCTATATTGTGCTTAATACAGCCTTTAAAAATGGATTCCATGCGGATCAGGTGATTTCTATGGGCTGAATGTATTTGTGCCCATTTGATTATGTTGTTCGTGAAAATATCTGGAAACTCCTCTTGTACAACGGGTGCTTATATGGTATAGGGTATTAGGTATTATATATACCAATCGACATTTACGTTGTGTATAAGGGAAGGCATTATTGGTTTCCTTAGACGTGAAGCCTCTCAGGTATTCTCTATTTTATCACAAAAAGTCTTCCATTCTCCTTTTTTGGCTTTTCTCAGTTGTTTTGTAAACACCATAAACGTTAAACCCATTCAATTTACTCATTTTAGATATAATTGGCTCAGCTGAGCCTTTCATCGTAATGTAAATTTCTCACGCATAGAGATATTCGAGGGCCTCATAAATACAGTGTGAAGAAGAAGAAAGATAGATATTTATTTGTTTATTGCATAGTGTAACAGTGTTTTGACAATAATGATATTTTTGCTCTAGCTTGCACAGAGATACGGTTTTGGAACCTTTCTGCTGAAAATACAATTGTTTTACAAAGATATGCAGTTCAGTAAGTTAAAGAGATCTTGGAGGAAAACTATGAAAAAAACCTGCATTTAAGAGAAAAAAAAGAAAAATGTATACATATACATGTGTATGTACATGCAAATACAAAACGTAAAATGTTGGAGATATCACAGGTGCTTGAGAGAATAGAAATATAAAATTAATGAATAATAAATAATAAATAATAAATAATAAATAATAAATAATAAATAATAAATAATAAATAATAAATAATAAATAATAAATAATAAATAATAAATAATAAATAATAAATAATAAATAATAAATAATAAATAATAAATAATAAATAATAAATAATAAATAATAAATAATAAATAATAAATAATAAATAATAAATAATAAATAATAAATAATAAATAATAAATAATAAATAATAAATAATAAATAATAAATAATAAATAATAAATAATAAATAATAAATAATAAATAATAAATAATAAATAATAAATAATAAATAATAAATAATAAATCATAAATAATAAATAATAAATAATAAATAATAAATAATAAATAATAAATAATAAATAATAAATAATAAATAATAAATAATAAATAATAAATAATAAATAATAAATAATAAATAATAAATAATAAATAATAAATAATAAATAATAAATAATAAATAATAAATAATAAATAATAAATAATAAATAATAAATAATAAATAATAAATAATAAATAATAAATAATAAATAATAAATAATAAATAATAAATAATAAATAATAAATAATAAATAATAAATAATAAATAATAAATAATAAATAATAAATAATAAATAATAAATAATAAATAATAAATAATAAATAATAAATACTAAATAATAAATAATAAATAATAAATAATAAATAATAAATATGTGGCGGATTTTTGCCTTCCGGACTACATCTACATCCTGGTACAGCTCGTAGAGTTCGCGGTTATGTCTTCGCCTTCCTCGCAGACGGGACCATATATCCGACGTAGAACTTTTATTTTGAAAGTACCAAGAATCAGCTCTGCAGTTTTGCTTAGCGTCCAGCTTTCGGCTCCGTAGAGCAGGACTGGCAAAATAAGAGTTCAATTTGGTCCTTCGAGTCAGGAGTTTAGAGCCCAGTTGTTTTGACAAACCAAAGTAGCGCCGGTTGCCAAGGGCGATTCTACGGCGGATCTCCACTGTGATGTCGTTTGTGGAGTTCACGTTTGCCCCGAGGTAGACAAACTCCTTCACTACCTCGAAATTGTAGCTGTCAATCGTGAAATTTTGTTTTTTTTTCGTTTTTGTTTTATTTTAGAATTCATTTTTCTTACATGCTAGACAAAAATAACTAAAACTAGCTTAACTAACTTAACAATCGTTCTTACATCTAACCTACTGATCCTATACGGGTACTCTAAGCTATTCTGAACTGAATTTAATTGTGCCTTTCGGCTTAGACTATGTTTTTTTTTTTATTTCATCGTAATGGACTTTCTTATTTATTTGGCCAAGAAAACTGGTAAAAAACTTGGCATTGTTGATCTATCTTAACCTATCGTAAACTAACTTAACCTAATATAAAAACTTATAAGCTAACTTAACTATGTCCGTAACAGTACGGCACGTGCACCAGGGCGTATATGTTATGTATATGTATAACATATTAAATTTATACGCCGTGGTGCACTTTTTTTTTATTTATTATTAAATTTATTTTTTTTTCCCTTCTTTTGTTTTCATTTTTTTCTTTTTCCTACGCTACCCTAAGATCTATGTAAGTTGGCCACTACGGTCAACTACCGCGTCATTTTGAAAATCCAGCGGCGGCGGGGGCTGGTTTTGATGTAGCCACCAGTAAAATTGCCGTTCTTTGGCAGACTCTCTCCTGTCTCGAGCAGAGATCGCTCTACTGAACCGGAGGAGATCCTCGTGACTGCGAGCGACATCCCGTTCGTATTGGAGTCGCCTGTCCACTGTTCGGCGTGCGACGTGGAAGATGACAGGACATCCTTGTGGATCCTGTTTTAGGCCAATTGTGTCGAGATAGACGAACGCTTCAGGAGGAATAAAGCCGGTGAGGATCACTTTCTCATGGTACATAACATTGGGGTAGTAAGCCCCAAAGATCAGACTGTTGGAAGAAGTCATAACTCGTGCAATATGCCTTCTGATCAGTTTAATAATAAAATTATCTATCCTGTTCAAGTTCGCCTCGTTGTACCTCGTGTACCTCGACCTCGTTAGGATACAACTTCTTGTACTCAGACTCGGGTGTACGATACAACCGGAGACAAGTGCGAAGGCACTGTCTCTCCAACAACCTCATCTTTTCCATCTGGGAAGGAATCACATTGAACCACAGTGGACAACCGTAGGCCATAACTGGCCGGATGAGGGCCATGTAGCAGATCACCTTCACTCTGGTTTCAAGTTGCTGTAAAACAACCCGCTTACCATAGCAAAGGTCTTTTTAGTATTCGTCAGAGCAATATCCAGATGTTTGTCAAAATACAGATCTTGATCCAACCAAATGCCAAGATACCTTACTACACTTTTCACATCCAACGGCCGTCCCTGCGGGTCAACTATGCTGAACTTACGCCAGTTTGTGCGAGTATCCCATGCTGCCATGTACAGCGGGGTCCTGAAAAGGATAGTTTCACACTTCAGGAAGTTGATAACCAACTTCCAGTCGTCGCAAAATCGCTGAATTTGTTCGAAGTCACATTGCAACAAGTTATTTATTATTTCCACCTTCGGACCTGATCTGTACGCTACTAGATCGTCGGCGTACGCAATTAAGTGTGGCATGGAACCTTTAGAATCTACAGTGAATATTGAGAACAAGATCGGCGAACCAACGGCTCCCTGTTGCAGACCATTTTTGATGTCAAAGACCATGGTAGAAGTTACGTCGCCACTTTTCACCACGAACTTTCTGCCTATTATCATGTCATAGATCGTGTATAGCAATGGTTTACTTATGCCGAGCCTGACCAGCTGGAGGAAAAGACCCTCTAACCAAACGGTGTCGAACGCTTTCTCCAAGTCAATCAGACAGGCACCCGTGCATTGCTTTTTGTCTTTGTTCCACTGAATGTCGGATACCAGTTTGGACGCGGCATGTATAGTTTCATGCCCCGCCCTGAATCCGAACTGGTTGTCCGGTATGATTTTATTTTTCTCAACCCATTGTTTCAGAACTCGAATGACTATCTTTTCAAAAACCTTGCTTATGCAAGGAAGAAGACTGATCGACCGAAGATTTGTCGGGATAGATTCGTCTTTATCCCGTTTAGGGATTGGTTGCACCACAGCTGTTTTCCAGTGTGCCGGGTAATAAGCATTACTTAGCGCATTATTGAACAGTGTTGTGTAAATCTGCACGGCTTCGGGGGGAAGATAGCGAAGCACAATATTTGGTATACCATCTATTCTCACCGACTTTTTCTTCTTCAGCGAGTTAAAGATACCCTGAAGATCTTCTTGAGAAATCAAGATGTGGTTTCCATCATTGGCGACGGCATTATTGGCCATGTTATCGTCACTGAACCTGGTATTCTCTCAGATCGCCATTGACTTATCTCGTTTCGGAGCTCGAAGTGGTTTAGCGAGGCGCTATGCTCCAGGTCGTGATTCGGCCTACGAACCTCGTTGACCGTATACACTCGCTGAAACGCAGCACCAATTGCTTTCACCTTCGCCTGGGGATCTTCAACCACGAAGAAGTCGTTGTCTAGCACTGCTCCATCTGGATCGATGCCAACTGAAGTCTGTAGTTGTTGGTTATTTGTCGTCCTGGGAAGTCTAACGGCCTGAATGTCGTTTTGATCTTTCCTCCGAAATATTTTATTTACTTTACGTACAGCCCGGATCTTATTGCCCCAGTGCAAGCTTATGGCCAAACTATAATTGATAGGTATTAACTTTTGGAGGTTCTTGATCTCCGATTTCAATGCCCTGACTTTCGCGTTTTGTGGATCTGTAAACCGCCTGTGCAAGAGTTTGAGTCTTGACAGCAGCCTACTTTTGTGCACGTGAAGTGCATCGATGGTAGCATTTCGATAAACATCGCTGTCATCGATTTGTCCTACCTTCGGAATAGTCTTGTCCATGGTACGTTTAATTACGTAGTCCATTTGTATGAGGTACCTCTCAACGTCTTCGTTCGTTAGGTTTCTGTTCGATGGAGGATTGATCCCACTCGAACGTAGTTGTGTGGATAACGTCCTGGAGAAGCGAGTCCAGCGGGTCTTATTGTAATTATAAGGATTCCTCTGGGCATACTCCTCCAGTACTTCCACCTCGTTCGGGAGCTGAATAGCCGCGAAGAGTCCGCAGTGATCACTCTCGTACTCAACCGCAGTTAAACAGTTCCGCGTGCGTCTCTCCACGTCTAGTATCGTCAGTCGTCTGTCGATCGGCAACAGATTCAGATAGGACCCGGATCTGGGGTACGATGGCCTATCAGTTGTAAGCAAATCTAGCTGGAACTCAATATTGTGCTCTGCCAACCAGTTATACAGTGGGGTTCCCCTGTCGTTATGCACTCTATTGCCCCATTCTCTGTGCTTGGAGTTCCCAGCAATGATATAATAGTTTTCCGCCGAGTTCTGTCGAAGGCTAGTGAAAAGAGTATCGAGCGCTGAAATGAAATTGGGATTGAGTGCAGGATTGTCAGCTGCGTAGATCGCGATCACATATAACGGCTTTCCACCCTGGAGAGGAATGCGTGCAATACACGTTTCTAGCACTTGAAATTTTCGCACATCACTACTATACATGACCTTATGACAAAGGCCTTTTTTGATTAAGAGAGCGACCCCGCCCCCTCGCAAAGATTGGGGCCGGTCTCTTCGAACTACGTGGTAATTCTTATACCAGAGCGTGCGCGTCTGGTTCAGCCTAGTTTCGCTGGCCATCAGCATGTCTGGATTGTGAGCTTGCATAAGGTTGCCGAGCGTTAATTTGAGTTCTGTCCTAATCAGTGAATTCACATTCACTGCTAGGATCTTAAGGTTACTAGCTGCGTGCGCAGCCATCAATCCGCTGATGCGTTTGGCACGGCAAACACCGTCGAGTAGATCAATTCTACTCGCGCTGCTTTCTCTTGGAACCGTTTTTCGAGCTGAGCGATTTGGCCCTGGATAGAGAGCAGTAACGTCATCAGATCCAGATTCGCTTCAGGTTGCTTGGCCACTGGGACCGGGGCCACCGTCGGCACTGTCTGTTGTACCGTTCGCCTTCCATTTGGGCGTAGGAGTCTCTCGTAGTCGGTCTCCTTCCTGATGCCATTTGGGCGTAGGAGACGGCCGGTGTAACAGTGGTAGCTGGAACACGGGACACTGGCCTCGCTTATACCATTTTGACTTGGTTCTTTGCCTCTATACTCTTTCTGATCTCCTGGACTTTTATCTCCCCGATAATTAGCAGGGTCTTTGGTCATTGGTCTTATAGAGTACGCATGTGAGCGTATCCCTGTCCTCGACTTTTTCCTTCCCTAAATGGCATTCCCCTGGATTGAGTTTCTGCGCATTTGACGCAGCGAGACTCCATGTTGCAGTTCGCCGCGGCATGTTCAAACCTCTGACAGCGAGCACATTGGAGTATGTGCTTCGTCTTTATTAATGTTTCCCATCTAACAGAACTGAAGCCTAAACGAGTCATTCGCCTTAGGCTCTCTATTCTACTGTCTGGGGTGACCTGAACAAGGAAGAACGAAAGTTTCCTGTTCTCCCTTTTCGTTACCGCAGTGGTGAAGGGCTTAACCCCAACGAACGTGACATCGTCGCTCTGCGCCTGGCGCAATACAGCGAGGATCTCTTCGGGATCAGTAGCGGATCCACGCCCTTAAGGAGCATGGTCTGCACTTTTTCCCCTTTTGGGGTGTATGAGAAAAACTCGGCCCCAGCCGCCGCTAGCTTTTCTTTTATGACGTTGTAGTCTGTCAGTGATAGGCAGTGAACCGAGAGCCTTCAGGGCAATTTATATTTTCAATAAAAGGAATTTTTTGTGGCCAACTTACATAATTTGTCCACCTCCTTTGTCTCCAGTCCGAAGACATTGGTCGGAGCGCATCCCTCTTTTTTTTCTGCTGCTGGTTGCTGTTGCTTACGCTGTTGTTGTTGCTTCTGTTGTGGCTGCTTCTGTTGTTGTTGCTGCTGTTTCTGCTTCTGTTGTTGTAGTTGTTGTTGTTGTTGTTGCTGCTGCTGCTTAGGCTGTTGCTGTTGTTGCTGCGGATTCTGCTTCTGTTGCTGTTGTTGTTGCTGGTGCTGCTGCTTCTGCTGATGTTGTTGCGCAGCCTCTTTGGCTTCTCTCCTTGCCTTTAGCTTTTGTTGGAGGGCCTGGATGTGAGCATTCACCTCCTCTGTCTCCCTCTGGATCTTTACCAGTTGCTCCCTGTCCTCCTCGTCTTCGTCATCCGATTCGGATGACATTAAGGTACTGTATGAGTTCGCTCTACCTCCGAAGGAAAATCTACCCTCGACCTCGGCCGACTCATACAGAACGTCGTCGAGGGCTTTGCATTTCTGCTCTGCTTCTCCTTGTTGTTGCGCGTCTGCTTGTGCTATTGTTGTTGCTGCACTTTCTGCTGCTGCTGCTGTTGTTGCTGTAGTTTCTGCTGCCGTTGTTGTTGTTTGTGCTAGTACATGCCCAGCTGCACGATCACCTGATGCGACAGTGGATCGGCGTTTGACAACAGTTGGCTGTTGCTGTATTCTCCTTCTCCTCTTCTGTCGCATTTCAGGCTGGGTTTCTTGGTGGTCTGATGTGCTAGCCGCCGGTACCACTTTGTTGTCCGCTTTAGAGAGCCCTGACCGCTCAATTTCCTCCTTCATGCAGATTGAGCAATTGTTGCATTTGAAGAAAAAAAAAAATTTCACTGATTTCCTCGGGAATTGAACCCGGCACCTAGAGTCCACGGTCTATTACACTACCACCGTGCCACTGGCTCTTAATCTTTTCTATACGATTTTGTGAACTTGGACTGTTTTGTCTAAGGTGGTGTGTGACGGAACGTTTTTTGGTCCACAGCATATATTTCGTTTTGTCCTCATTGACCTTGACACCAGTTCGTTTCGCCAGTTGGACCGACTTGTAGAAGCGTGGTATGCGTGGCATGTTTCTTGTCGGGGGTAACCTAATGTGGTTGCCGTTACCTCTTTGATGGCCGAGCGGCAATGCAACCACATCTTGTTGGCGTTGGTGTTCGACGTAGGCATACCGGAGAGTCTCTCGCTTAATTGCTCTTCGTAGGCTCTGGCAATCTCCCTTGTGCTCATTTTTCCAATGTCAAAACTCCTGGTTATGGCTGGTGCAGCTTTCTGGCATTGGACAGTCGTGCTCTAAATCGTGATGCCACGAGTTGACAGAGTCTTCCGTCTCATCGGTAGGGGCGTGTGCACATATAAGGCTGATGTTGTAGAATCTGCCTTGGATACGGATCACAGCCAGGCGATCGCTTATCGGTGTAAAGTTGATGACCTTGGACCTGAACCGTTTTCCCACAACGAATCCGCATCCAAATATCTACAACCTTTTGTGACAGCTGTAATATATGTCGCACTCTTCATTATTCCTTTTCCTATCCAGCGTATTTCCTGGATCGCAGTAATATCCGCCTTGTACTGCATATGAGATGTGTTAAAAGACTAACCGCGGAAGTGTACCTGAATCAAAGTCCTAAGTGTGTCATCTCGGTCCGTCGTGTAGGTTTGGTCATGTTTCTTTATGAATCGTACAGTGTTCAACCGATACTTTACGAGCGCTTTGTGGATTCTTGTCGCTACCGATTGCGATACCAACAAATTCGAGGTTCTAGATTGGCCTGCGCAGTCTTCAGACTGGGAGATAGTGGACAGGCGAATAAACCGGAACCAATTTGGATTAGCTCTTCGAGGCAGTCGAAAATCCCTTGAATGGTGTGCTCACTTACCCACCGCTTCCAATAGTGCTTGGCGTACATTTGGGACATAAGAGCATTTGTTTTATACAACTTTGCTTCTTCTTTTATCTCTTCAAGTGGTGTAGGATAGAATTCGCCGGACTATATAATAACAAAGGGTGATTTTTTCAAAAAGCTATAGGAAAGTTTTTAAAAAAAAGCACATAAAATTCAGAAAAATGCATGAAATCTTTATTTGAATCGATAGTACGGTCCATAAGATTTAATGTTTGAAGATAATTTCATGCAAATGTTGACCTTGACTGCGCCTCAAATGGTCCATCCGCTTAGTCCAATTTTGGCATACTCTTTCCAACATTTCGGCCGGTATCTCACGAATGAATGCTTCAATGTTGTCTTCCAATGTGTCAATTGAAGGGAGCTTGTCTGTATAGACATGAGCTTTAACATAGCCGAACAAAAAGTAGTCTAAAGGCGTTAAATAGCACGATCTAGGCGGCCAACTCGCCTCTCAATAAGTCCATTGTTGCGCGTGCTGTGTGGCATGTGGCACCGTCTTGTTGAAACCACATGTCATGCAAGTCAAGCTCTTGCATTTTGGGCAAACAAAAGTTGGATATCATCTCACGGTAGCGCTCCCATTCACAGTTACGTTGCGATTCGCATCATCTTTGAAGATGTACGGTCCAATGATGCCACCAGCCCATAAACCGCATCAAACTGTGACTTTTTCTGGATGCATTGGTAGCTCTTGCAATGCTTCTGGCTGATATTCACTCCAAAATCGACAATTCTGCTTATTTACGTACCCATTGAACCAAAAATGAGCTTCGATTAAACTGACCATAAAATGGAAGTAGCGCGCGATGAACTTTCTTAACAGAGCACGCATTTTGATAATAAAATTCAACAATTTGCAAGCGTTGTCCGTTTGTAAGACGATTCATGGTTAAACTATAGACCAAACTGAAGATGTTTGACAGTGAAACAAAACACGAAACGTCAGCTGTTTAAACCAGTGTTGCCAAAAAGATAATAGCTAAAAAATCACCCTTTATAATAATATAATAACATGGGCGGCGCTTCTCCCATAGAGGGCCAGGGCCTAGCTTCTAAGCAACCACTCGAACGGCCAAGTTTGAGGTATCTGGGTATCGAACCCAGACACCGAGGTTCAAGGGCGTTGGAGTCAATGCACAGACACACCACGCCACAAAAAACACCGTTGGACTGCAGTCGTAAAAAGTAAAATTTTGTTCAGGTTTCCTCGCTGTCCAATGGTAGATATGTAAGTGGTATTGAGTTTATTATCATCCACTTCCATTAGGTAACTTCGAAACAGTTCATCGTATGGTTTATGACTAGTTATATCTTTAACAGCATGGTGCTACAACTGTAAGCAATTTCGATATGAACAGCTCGTATCCCCAGACATGTAAATAGACATATCCATCGTTTTTCTTTCTTACATCCATTAACCACTTCAAAGGGGCCACCATAGTTCACGGCCGTGTATGTGAAGGGTGGTGTATGTGGCGTGAGGCGTTCAGTAGATAGCTGTGCCATTTCTGGAATAGCTGCTGTAGCCCTTAAAATCTTCCAGCGGTCAATCATCTTCGTCATCGTAGTGTAGGGCCCTTCTTCCATTTAGTAACATCGTCAGCTACATTCTTATATGAAGGTACATATCTACAATTACTGATGTTTCCTTTACTTCAGCAATACGGAATGCGACGAACTGTCCTTTGGTTACTTTTGCGTTTGATCTCAACCATCATAGAACAGTCTGTAACCAATTAACGCAGCGATAAGTTCCAGTCTCGGAATCGATCTGAGTCTAATGGGTGCAATTTTATGTTTTTGCTGAGACTCCTTAACTGATAGTTACGAATATAGCCTTTCTGAAGATAATCATTAATTTGATTTTTCATATTCGCTGTTTAACTTTTCATCTTTGCTGAGCCTTCGATGAAGTATCTTCAGTCGATATTTCGCCATTGGTAAACTGACTGACAAATTCCCATCCATAGCAAGCCAATCTCATAGTCTAATAGTGTTTGCCAAGAAATATGAAATCAGTAATCAGCAAAGTTAAATAGGATGTTAGCGACGACAAGTTTAAAATTGCTTCATTTATTCCCTCGTTTTTATGAATGGCGTTTTTATGAATGGCGTTAATTGTTTGCGATATATGCTCTCTAAGGGTTCTAAATTGTTGTTGAACTTCGATGGTGTCTTCGTTTGAGAATATTTATATTTGCGGTAGTGTCTGCTATATAACTTGGCTGGCGCACTAGTTCTGCTAGATGTTGCTAATTTTCTTTAGCAGAAGATATGATTGGCATCATCTTGGTCTAAAACCCCAAAAAGACTAACAAAACAAAATCAAATGGAGATCTTATCATTCTGGTTCTAGTGTGTTTCGATGAATGCATTTTGAATAGCATTTCGTTTTTATGTTCAATTGATTCCATTCTATGTTTAAATATACAATATGTAGTCATGTTGTAATAAGCATATATGTTCCAATAAGTATTAATGGTTTGGATTCCTCCAATGTCTTCAAAGTAAATTCCTGCCGCATTGTGGAGTTTGTGGACTATTATATCTTCATTTGCTGCTGTTACGGATACAGGCAAAATATTTTCGAGTGTTTTTTGCCTGAGTGCGCGGATCTCTTGGCCTTTTTCGTCTTTGGGTCCCTGATTATCCTCTTTTGTTGTACTTTCTTGTGCTCCGGTGAGGAAGTGTCCAGGTGTTACTGCTTCCACATCTCTATATTCTCATTTTCAAAAGCCATTTGAAGATTTATCAATTCGTTTTTTGCTCCTAGGAAATTCGTAGCATTGTCACAGAAATGCTTTAATGCCAATAAATCTTTTTAAACAATTTATAATAGATTCTGCACCTCGATATGAACCGCCTTTGTTGCAAAGCACACGAAAACGGATAAGTACGATTTTGTGGGCACCTTACCTCTGATTTTATAGTATGTCTTTACAGGGCCGCAGAAATCAAAATCAGCAGCAATACAAAAATGAGTGCGATGGGTTGACTCTTTCCTTTCCATATGCGTTAAAGGTCGTGGGTTCAATTCAATCGGAAGCATAATACACAGTTGGAAATTATTTGCCTCGCCATTCTCCCAACACCTAAGACCTAATATCTTTGTATAGAAATGGCGATTAGAGCTCTGGGTGCTGCATGAATATGCTTTTGATGGAAATATGAGTAGTTTCTGAGTAGATTTCGAAGATCCACACCTCTTGATATCATATCGGCCGGGTTGTTGCTTCCCTTTATATAATTCCATTGTTGCATCTCTGTTTTTGCTTAAATTTTTGCCACTCTATTTGCAACATAAGTGTCCCATGTATAAGAAGGCGATGCTATCCAAGCCAGTACTGCGGTGGAGTCTGTGTAATACATAATTTCCCTTATTTTATAGCATAGCAGCTGTGATATCCTCTCTACTCTACACTCAACCGTGAGCACAGCACCTTGGATTTCCAACTTAGCGATGGATATTGACTTGAGCGGTCCGATTCTTGACTTTGAGCACAAGAGCTGTCTGAAAAAGCAATTAGTTCAACATAGCTGAGAGGAATCGAAACATATCTGGGGATACCTATTTCTTTCAACATGAAGAACTCTTATAAGTAATTAAGCCACTTATCTGATTGCTCTTTGGAAAGTCATCCCAAGATAATTTTGTTTTACATAGCTCCTGCAGAAAGAGTTTTCGAAGTACTATGACAGGTCCAAGTAATCCTAGGGGGTCAAAAAGTCTAGCTAGGTCAGCATACCCTTGGCTTACATACACGTTGCTATTCATCAATCTCGAACTTGAATTTGAATTCATTAGATCCCATATTAATCCCAACGTTTTAATTACTTCGCTCTGATGGAATGACACCAGCTGTTCATCTAGAACATCTTTCAGTATTTGTGGATGGTTAGAACAAAACTTTCGTAATTCCAAATTGCCCTTTTCTAACAGATGGCAAACTTTAGATAATAATCGTTTGGCATCCTCTATGGTTTTTGCGCCAGTAAGACAATCGTTGACATAAAAATAGTTTTTAGATGCATGCGAAGCCATATGGCATTTATCGCTGTTGTCATCCGCAAGCTTTGACAGACATCTTGTAGCTGAATATGACGCGGATTGCGTTACATAGGTTACCGTATTCAATTGATATATTTGGAGTGGAAGATTCTGGTGCGATCTTCAAATGATTACCTGCATCATCTTGTCCTTGGGATCTTTTACGACTTGCCGATACATTCTTCTTATATCACCAGGAAGTTTATTATAATTGAATAAATCTGGTTGAACTGTTGGTCCAATCATTTAGATGTCATTCAAGGAATAACCAGATGCGCTCTTTCGTTCGATGCATCGAACACCACCCTCAGTTTTGTTGAAGAGCTTTCAGGTTTCATTACGCAACGGTTTGGAAGATAATAATGTGTTCCACTAGGTTTGTAGTCGCTAATTGGACTCATGTGTCCGAGCGATTCATATTCTTCCATAAATTGTATGTATGATTCTTTCACTCCAGCATTTTTGCCCAATTTCTCTCCAATGTCAAAAAAGGTTTTTTGGTCATTTCGAATGATTATCCTAATGTTTCATTCAGATCCTCTCTAAATGGCAAAAGCACTGCAAATCGATTATCTGCATTTATTCTGATGGTTTTCTGAGGAGCATGATTGAGAAGCACATGCTCCTCTTTGTGCATTGTTCTTATTATAGGAGTCTCATGATTCTCAGTCTTTCAAAATGTCCGGACTAGTTTATCTAGCGCCGTGAGTGAGGGCCTTGTAGCTATATGATAGTGCTTCGTTCTTGCGTGCACTGCAATATTTCCTGCTACAACCTGTGCTTCCTGAGTCTGTTGTTCATGTGCAAGGTTCGCCGTTATGAAGATGATTTGCGAACCGGAGTCTAATAAAGCACGACATAGGATGCGCGTGCGGCAAGCGAAAATTCATTGACAATTGCAGTGGCGAGATAGACGTGATGTTTACTGTTTTTTTGTTCTATGGCTGCATTACCGGACATGACAGGTGCCTCACTTCTTATTCAAATAGGACTTACTTTGATTGAACTGCACTTTCTTCTGTTGACCTTTTTGTTGCTGATTCTCAGGGGCTTGTGGTTTATAGTGTGCCTGGTGAGGCTACCGATGGTGCAGGAGCGTGTTGTGCTTGCCATCACACTTCTGACAACCTCTGGACTGGCGCGATGGAGAATAATGGCCGCTCTTGAGACAATTTCGGCAAAGCTGTAGTCTGCGAACATCCTTTTCTCGTTCGTCCTGAGAAAGAGATAGAAATTGTGAGCAATTATATATTGGATGCCTCCCTGAGTTATACATAGTGCAATTGATACTATAGACACTATTTGTAGAGGGGCTGGCTTTTTTTTTGTCGTCCTTGGCACCTATCGCTGCCAGGGTCTGGAATCGCAGCTCCACAAACTTCAGGAACTCTTCTAAGCTCTGGCTGGTCCTCGGATCTTGCAACGAATGTTCGAATAAGGCCATGCTTTCCTTATCCAGGTTTTGCAGCATTATATGCACTACCAGCGGATCCCTGTTGCTTGCGTCGATGCTTAAGTTTGCGATAGCTTGCATTCCATCCTTTGTTGTGTCATGCAATTTCCACAGACTATTAGCAGTGCCGATTACTGACGATTGTGACAGCAATCGCGTCAATTGAGCCGTGGTAACAGTCTTCGATTATCAAATCGCTCGACTAACGCTCTCCAGGCTACTTCATAATTGGCATCTATGTAGGCTGTATATGCTGAATGAGATTATGTGCCTCCCGGCCGATGGTATTGGCTGCTCGTGTCGCCAGTTTAGATAGTTGCCGTTGAATGTTGGCAATTCTATTTTTGACAGCTTCATTGCTGTATTGATAGTCATGGATTTTACACTGAACTATTGTTCGCTGCACTATAGTTTTTTTGATTAGTGCCTCGCTCGTCTGCTGGTGATAGTCGTACTGCTGTGTAGTGGTCAAAAGCATACGTCCGTTCTTCTGCGGGATCTGTTGGTGCTCAATGGGCTGCTACTGCTGCTGGAGCTTGGGTTGCTGCTGCTGTGGCTGCTGGTAAGGCTGGAACTACTGATGCTGCTGTTGGCTCCATTCGTTCCATTTCTGTTATTCTCCTGGCGATGTCCATTTTAAGGTTATCATAAACTGATTTTACTTAATCATAGTATGACTAAGCGAAGTAAGCGTGGCTAATATCTCCACTATAATTGGCCTTCATCTTGCTGTCATTATTATCGAATTTCTCCCTTAACGAGTCCAATAATTGCCATCTCTGCTCCAGATAACTTCTTATTTTCCTGCTGGAACTATCCTTTCCATTGTCCCGAGCAAGAGCACAAATTTGTTCGCCGACTGTGTTTTGGCGGTCTGCAAGTTCCTCTAATTTCATAATTACGATTTCACTGAACTGGTTATCTTCTTTTTACTATTTCAAAACCGAAACATTAACTATTAACTTACACTTCGTACGGCCCACTAAGCTTTTTTAGTTGTGTCCTGTCACGGTCGCCAAATGTTCACAAGAAAATCACAATTATTATTAGAAAAGAAGAGCTGTAGTTACTTTTTAAAAAAATTTATTTGCATAAATTTGGGTGTTGACCCATTGACTACACTACACAGACCCTCGAGTTCTGACACGAATTACACGTGCTCGCAAAAGTGTATATTAGGCAATTTCAAACCGTGTGACCAAACTGCGTCGTTGTCGAATATTTGCCGTGGAGAACTTGAGAGGCGTGAATTTTGGTTGCGAGTTCTGGTCACACGGTTCAGTACAGATAAGTGTGTCATATAATATTGTCACAAAATGCTTTGATAATTTTTACTTAAACAGGTTCAAAGGACAATTCATACCAATTTTGGGCGACTCGTTCGAGCATAGCGACTGGTATCTCGCTGATAACACGAGTAATGTTGGCTTCCAAAGCGTTAATCGTAACTAGCTTATTCCTGACCTGAGACTTTACATATCCCCAGAGAAAATAGTCAAAAGATGTGAAATTAATTGCTCCTGTAGTGGTGTCAGTCTTTGCATGATGACTTGCCAAATGATACGGAACAAAAATTACAAAGCAGTTTCATAGTTACGCGTGATCTGACAAAAAAAGCCTTTTGAAAATCAAACATCGCAATGAATCACCCTTTATAAACTTAAAACTGATCAAGTGAACATAAAGAGAATGCAAGAAATGCTACGTTAGCAAAAAATTGCAAGAGAGGATAGTAGATTTTATACAATGTGATATGATCTTACGAAGAAAAACTTCATAAGCAAATTTGATCTGGAGATGATTTTATTCACAAATAATTAATGGTAATAAGAGATAATTCGCTGATGTTGCGAAATGTTGTATTATGCGGTGTTGATGATAATGTTGAAACATAGCCTCCTATATAGGAAAGATTAGGGTCCACTAATTTGAAGTTGAAAATCCTTCTCTTAAGAAAATGGATCTTCTTCTCCTGGAACTACATGACTTCGCATACGATGTGCAATTTCAGATAAAATGGTTATAGGCTTCGGAGTGATTTGAAGTAAGACACTGATTGTAGATTTTCACTTGACATTCGGGTTGTTCTTCTTCTCGGCTTTTAGCGTTGCAAAAGCATAATAGTTTTATGAGTTTGTATAGTCCAATGTGAGAAAATAGTTTGTGTAATGTAGATAAACCAATTATTAGTACCAAAAGGTATACTGCAATGGAAAAGCAGTTAGTATGTGATATTCACCCCTTTCCTCTTAGGCGAAGTGACAAATTGGCATGTCACATATTTTTGTCACCTCACATCAAAACGTGTATTCTTAAATGTAAGTGAGGTGACAAAAATCCATACTATTTCTCACCTCAAGAAATTCAGTCAAGTACCATCACTTTCCCTTCGGTTCGTGTATTTACTAGGTATTTGTAGGATTTGGTTCGATGTATTTGCTAATATTTGTGCTTTGTCGCAGAACTTGGATGTTGGAGCGCTTTATTTTTTCATTGATTCATATTCGATGAAAAATGTGTGTAGTAGAATGATGATGTAGTGCAATACACAAGCTTAAACCGAAGATTTTGATAATCAACCATCACAAATATCTAGACAATTCCAATTCAGGTTGAAGGCTATCGAATTAGCCATTTTGAGGAACAAGCTAATGGGAATGATTTTAATCAACATCCAAAAAATTTATCCAAGTGTTATTTCAAATGACAGAATAAAAGCGCAACGCAACGAAAGGATGTGTTGAGCTTTTTACCAACCCTCACAATCGCGCAATGGAGGACTGAAGTCGACAATTTTTTTCTCGGTCTTGCTACAAAAATTTTCAATTTCATTTTTCTCCAACGATTAAAACCTTTTGCAATGGCAAAATTCATAATTTAAGACCAGATATTCAAATTGTTGTCTCGTTGTACAACAAATTTAGATTCTAAGTAAAATAATTATTTAGCGTCCTTCGGTGTCACCAACAAAAATGTAAGTGACAAAATCCGTAACATTCTATAATACCTCACTTTTTCATTAAATGTGATACTAAAGGAAAACACAAGATCAGACAATACAAATTTGTCACGGTAACATTTATTTTTGGGTGACACGACTAAGCGATCAGGGGCGTACACAGTCTGGAAAATATATGATGATTTGAGATGATTAATGGCCATGCCGTGTTTTTTATGAATTCAGTTGAAATATGTATGTGTTGTTTACTTATACATATTATTTACCAGTTATCTGCATTTTAAATATACATACGTATTTTTCAGGGATTGTTTTTAGTGCACATGACCTGTTTTTTTTAATTTATTATTTCGCATTTATTCATTTATCTACCTATATTTCTTTATTTCTATCTATTGATCAATCATTTTGATATTCTTTCATAAAAAACAATACATGTATTTATTGGTAGTGGTAAAAAAAATAAACATATTTTTACTGTTTAATATTACAGATGGAACGAAGTCCTGTTTTAGGCTGGTTATTTCACGTAAGAGTTTTGAGTCTTCTGGTCATCTTAGGATTTCTGGATTATTACCTCTTACTACATGCCTACAATTCCACAATTGTACGGGGTCCAACAGTGCAGCTTGTTTTTGGATTCGAATATGGAATTTTATTAACTGTTATTGGCAACATTGGAATCAAATACGTACTACATGCCGCTGAGATGCAGACTGATAATCAGTGGGAGAATAAAGCAGTATTCCTCCTCTACACTGAATTGATAATAGGACTTATCAAAGTTCTACTATATGTTTTATTTGTGGTTATAATGGCAAAAATATACGCATTGCCAATGTTTGTATTTCGACCAATGTTCTTTACAATAAGGTAATATTTTCATCATATTTTATTTTGTAGTTTGTGATTTTTATAACCTTTTATATAAACACCAATATTTGTTATATCTGTGGTCTTAAAGTAAAACCTCTTAAAATTTGTTCTTACTTTTCAGGGGACGCATTTACAGTTTTACAGTATGTTCCCACTAGACGAAACAATTTCAAAATCGCCTCAACTACCTCAATTTCAATGAAATTGCGAACGAAATTGTGTATTATGACATATTATGCCAGTTTCCGTATAGTTATAGCGCATACAACTATCAGATTTCTCACTAACACAGAGATCATATACAATAACTCGCATACCAATTAATATAAATTTTATAGAAATTTTCATGCCGAAATTGTGCAATTTCGCGTCTAGTGATAACATACTATTAAATCGATCTAGCGATTCAGATAATTGCTGTAATGCTTTCATTTTTTCACAGATATAAGGGTATTATTTATCTCTTTTAATCTTTGTATTGGCTTCCATGATTCGATTAATAGCAAATTTATAAATAAGGGACTGATTCGGTTTTTACTTGTGACCACAGATATAAACACAATACTTTTATTGCAATTTTAATATTTACAACATTCACCCATATCGGATAATACATCCGGGCGAACGTTTCACTCGGATTCACAGCTTTTGATCGTTGAATACGTTCGAAGTGAATGTTTCACTTGTCGGTAAGGCGAATGCGTTTTGAGGCCATCGTAGAAAACGTTCGAATTAAAACTTCCCATACAAGCTGTGAAATTTCTCAAACGCAGATAATTCATTGCATATTTTTCGCCCGCCGTATTCTACGGTCTATATGGCAAGTGAAAGTGAATCTCATATACGTTGCATTGTACGATAGGGGTGATTATTACTAGAAATTAAGAAGTAAGTAACTTTTGCTTCACTTGCAATTTTTTTTGACAGCGCTTTCGATTTTAATTTGAAGAATTTTTTGTTGGTTCCTCTTTGTTTCACATCGAAAGGAATGATTTGCGTTTATCTCAAATTATACTGTAGGACATTTTGGAATTATATTTTTTAGAACTCTGAAGTATGAATGTATTGGCTTTTAAAAATTATATTTATTATTTCAATTTAATCGGTAATAAAGAAATTATAAATATATTTGTTTCTACGAGAAGAAAAAGTGGCACAGATCCGAAACGGATCAACACCCGTCGTATGAAAATAAATAAATTCAGGTTATAAAATGTATACTTACTCACTTACTTATCAGGCCGGCTACCCATGAAGGGTCCGAGACTGAGCAATTGCTGCCTTCCATCGTTGACGGTCCTAGGCACGCTGCTTCCAGTCATCAATACCAAGCTGTCTTGCATCCGCGATTACTTGGTCTTTATACCGGAGATTCGGTCTTCCTCTCCTTCTCGAACCAGTAGGCTCGGATTCAAAGACCCTCTTTGCTGGAGCATTGTTGTCCATGAGCTCGATGTGGCCGAGCCAGTGCAGTCGACGGATTTTTGCCTTCCGGACTACATCCACATCCTTGTACAGCTCGTAGAGTTCGCGGTTATGTCTTCTCCTCCAATCGCCTTCCTCGCAGACGGGACCATATATCCGTCGTAGAACTTTCCTTTCGAAGGTTCCAAGCATCAACTCTGCAGTTTTGCTTAGCGTCCAGCTTTCGGCTCCATAGAGCAGGACTGGCAAAAGAAGAGTTTTGTAGAGCATGATTTTGGTCTTTCGAGTCAGGAGTTTTGAGCCCAGTTGTTTTGACACAACTGAAGTAGCACCGGTTGCCAAGGGCGATTCTACGACGGATCTCCACTGTGATGTCGTTTGTGGAGATCACGTTTGCCCCGAGGTAGACAAACTCCTTCACTACCTCGAAATTGTGGCTGTCGATCGTGAGATTTTGTCCAAGGTGGTGTGTGACGGAACGATTTTTGGTCGACAGCATATATTTTGTTTTGTCCTCATTGACCTTGAGACCAGTTCGTTTCGCCTGTTCTTCAATCACCGTAAAAGTCTCCACTACGGTACGTTGAGAACGCGCGACGATGTCGATGTCGTCTGCGTACCCCAACAGTTGGACCGACTTGTAGAAGATAGTGCCTTCCGTGTTCACAGTTGCACTCCGCACTATCTTCTCTAGTACCAGATTGAAGAAGTCATACGACAGCGCATCTCCTTGCCGAAATCCAGTGCAAGTTTCAAACGGCTCAGAAATCCTTGAGCCGAACTGCGTATGCGGCTTTGAAATCAATGAACAGGTGGTGCGTATCGATTTGAAACTCACTGGTCTTCTCCAGTATTTGTCTTAGTGTGAAGATTTGGTCTATAGTCGATTTGCCGGGCCGGAAGCCGCACTGGGTCGTGCGGTGCAAAACGGCTTTAGACGTTCACACAGTACGCTGGACACGATCTTGTAGGCGACGTTGAGCAGGGGTATACATCTGTAGTTGTTGCAAGAGGCAAGATCACTTTTTTTGTTGATGAAGCATATGTACCTGATATTCCAGTCGTCGGGCATGTTTTCGTCTTCCCAAATTTTATATATGATCTGATGCATGCTCCCCACCAGAACATCGCCACTGGCATTGAAAAGCTCTGATGGTAGGCCATCGGAGCCTGCGGTTTTGTTGTTCTTCAGCCTTTTAATGGCTGTTCCGACTTCTTCAAAGCTAGGTGGGAGGATTACATCATCGTATGCGGCTTTGAAATCGATGAAAAGGTGGTGCGTATCGATTTGAAACTCACTGGTCTTCTCCAGTATTTGTCTTAGTGTGAAGATTTGGTCTATAGTCGATTTGCCGGGCCGGAAGCCGCACTGGTACGTGCCGATTAATGCGGTGCAAAACGGCTTTAGACGTTCACACAGTACGCTGGACAGGATCTTGTAGTCGACGTTGAGCAGGGATATACCTCTATAGTTGTTGCAAGAGGCAAGATCACTTTTTTGTGGATGAGGCATATGGAGCTGATTTTCCAGTCGTCGGGAATGCTTTCGTCTTCCCAAATTTTACATATGATCTGGTGCATGCTCCTCACCAGAACATCGCCACCGGCCTTGAAGAGCTCTGGTGGTAGGCCATCGGAGCCTGCGGCTTTGTTGTTCTTCAGCCTTTTAATGGCTGTTCCGACTTCTTCAAAGCTAGGTGGGAGGACTACATCATCGACAGGAGTTGGGATTTCCTGATTCCCTATCACTCTCTCCTGGTCAGGCCCATTAAGCAGTTGTTGGAAGTGCTGCTTAAACACATCCACTATTCCCTGCGGGTCAGTAACAAGGCTACCCTCACGATTTCGAAGAGCCTGGGTGCCTTTCCTAAAGCCTGAAGCCAGGCTAGCCTAAGGTGTTTTCCGCTACCTCTTTGATGGCCGAGCGGCAATGCAACCACATCTCGTTGGCGTTGGTGTTTGACGTAGGCATACCGGAGAGTCTCTCGCTTAATTGCTCTTCGTAGGCTCTGGCAATCTCCGTTGTGCTCAGGCGTCCAATGTCAAAACTCCTCTTTGTTGGCCGGTGCAGCTTTCTGACATTGGACAGTCGGGCTCTGAATCGTGCTGCCATGAGGAAATGGTCAGAGTCGACGTTTGCCCCTCTGAATGTTCGCACATCCAGAATATTTGACGCATGTCTTGCGTCAATGAGCACATGGTCAATTTGGTTGGCGGTTCGATCGTCCGGAGATCTCCAGGTTGTTGTGTGGATTCTTTTGCGAAGGAATCTTGTGGTAATTATGTCCATATTACGTCCTGTCGGAAGCCGTTATACGTTGTCGCGTCGTGTCGTGGAGGCTGTGCTTTCCAATCGCTCCGCCAAAGATGCTTTCCTTACCGATTTTGGCATTGAAGTCTCCGAGCATGATTTTGACATCGTACTCCGGACAGGCTCCGTAGGCACCGTCCAAGAGGTCGTAATAGTCCTCTTTGACAGAGTCTTCAGCCTCATCGGTAGGAAGTGTGCACATATAAGGCTGATGTTGTAGAATCTGCCTCGGATACGGATCACAGCCAGGCGATCGCTTATCGGTTTAAAGTCGACCTTAACCGTTTTCCCACAACGAATCCGCATCCAAATATGTGCAACTTTTGTGACAGCTGTAATATATGTCACACTCTTTCTTCTTCATTATACCTTGTCCTATCCAGCGTATTTCCTGGATCGCAGTAATATCCGCCTTGTACTGCGTGAGGATCTTTTCTAGCTTATGAGCGGCCCCTGGAGTGTAGAGTGTTCTCACATTCCAGGAACACACTCGCAAATCGTTGTCCTTTTTCGCGCCGTGTCATCGTTGTTGTGATTCCGTCCGTTGATCCGAGGCAGTTTGCTCTCTCGTAACTTTGTTTTTTTTTTGTGTAGGCGGGTTGTTAGCCCTCCGCACAACCACAAGGGAGTCGTTGCACACATTAGTTCACCTCACAACGGGTGTTGTGGAGGCTATCCAGGGGGCGCCGCTAGGAGGCCGTATGTCAACTTGATCTATGCATCGACAAGGATCGTTGCTGGCATCCCGCCAAGTTGGAAGCGATCAGAAACTTTACCTTGTGTGCACAGACCCAACCCCTCAAATGTATATCGTATTTAAAAAACACGTACAAAGATAAACGAGTGAACACATAAGGCAATATTGCAACGACGAAGATTATTGCCTTAATCTGTGAATATCGATAATAATAAATTAGTAAGCACAAATTGATCGACAAAAAATAGTGGGCGTAAAGAAAAAGTGTACAAATTTATGAAAATTGCTACATGATAAAAAGAGAAACATGAAGAACCAAAGGCTGCCGGACTAGAACTCAGAACACAGCATCTAGAACAAGTGCGAGCAGCTTATTTACAACTGCGACAGCGAGGAAGTCGCGAAGAGAGAGTTATATTCGATATACATGTATATCTGTATTTTCGGGACAAGGATATGTTACGATAAACTTATTTCTAAGTTCATTAATATACTACCTCAATCGAGTGCAAGACGCGAACACACAGAAAATTGCTACACGAACTATATTTTACAAGGCCGAGGCGAAGAATGCAGTAATCAGCATTCCCCAAAACAACGACTGGACTAGAGATGGGTCAACTCGAGTTGATAAACCGAGTCAACCTGAGTTACATCCAACCTAGTTAAAATTATGTCAAATCGAGTTGCCGAAACGAATAACCGAATACCAAAAGTGCAAACGGTTCGACTCGGTTTGAAGTGCACATATAAATCATTTTGGTTGTTCAATACCTAGTTGGAGTTCGGTAATCGGTACTGGTTCTGATTCTAATGAGACGGTTATGGATCACGACTCTCGTACACGTCACAATCGGTCTACCTGCTCATCGCTCACTCTCTTTCTTTTTGCACGTACTTGTGTAGCAACTAAAGTAACAAGTTGTGTTTGGCTGTTTTGTGTATGGCCTGTTTTTTTCTAGGCTGATTGACATTAGGTATATAATGTCATTCCCAAACGAATTGAATTCAGTGTATAGTATGAGACAGAAAATATACATTCTGGTATAGTGAACGTATTGTGCTAAGTGTTCCAAGCTAACCGGATTTGGATTTGAATCCGTTTGACTGTTACAAAAGGAGTGAAAATATTACACTCCTCCCCTGTACATATTTTGAATTGAGTACCGTCAATAAATCAAACAAAAGCAACTCGGTTCGCTTCATTTGTTGAAATTCAACTCGGTTTAAAAAGGTTTCGGTTTGGCACATCTATAAACAGAACCATCATCAGAGAAACCTACGACTACGTTACAAGCCTGATATAGAACCACGACGTTCGCAACCCGTGAATAAATTATATAATATAAGGAAACTATAAATTTAAGTAAGGGTAGAAATATTTTTAAGGGTAGAGTAAAAGGTACAGAGGTACAGAAAAAAAATACAAAACGAACTATATTGACAATCGTCCAAACAGATCAGGTTGCTATAAACAATATAATTAAAGTTACCAACAGCACGAAGCAAATAAAGATATTCGTATGCATAATTTGATATTACAGAAAGCTTCTCCGAGGTTATGCGAAGGTAGCTCAGCTTATTACGAAATAATTAAAGAAAAAAGAGGCGTTGACTGTTTTGATAAGCAGTCATCCGTTACTCTGATATCCAGATTTAAAAAAAAACCCTTCACTTTGATTACGGATCCGTCAAACCACGTAATCGGCGCAGTCATGTCGCAAGCCGGACATCCTGTGTTCTACGAATCCCGCTCTATTAATAATAACGAAGTTAATTACTCAGCTACAAACAAGGAGTTTTTACCAATCATATGGTCGGTAAATTATTTTAAACCAACCGTTATGGCAATACATTTAAAATTCACCGACCATCAGCCTACAAAATACTTACATTCTAAATATAAAGGAAAAGGCCTTTCACCAAGGCATCAGCGGTTGCTCTTTCAACAGAATATGTCAAGTACAAGGTTAATAAGGTTGTCGACTTTCTCAGCCATATTGATCATAAAGTGGGCCTATGGAGGGAGAGAATCCGAGCAAACGGATCGTTTTTCGCTCAAACGTAAAGAAACTGATTCAAATTCGATACCCAACTTCCTATTCAACTTGGAAGACAACATGCCTGAGGAAACTATACAATCGTCGGATGAAAAGCTCATGGATTATATTCTGATAATTTACGACATTGTAAATAAGTACAAAAACACAATTAATACTCACTAACAACAAAACAAACGAAATGCTACAGTCATATATATCAACGAAGAGGAAGATGAAGACAGAGGTGCTGATGGGAAAGTTCAAAGGACCAAACACCAAGACGGTAGCGATTGCTTCAAAACATGTATCAAATGGGCTGAAGAAAACCAACAGGATTGCTACAAAATATTGATTCTACGGCAGTTGGAGAAGGAAGCTGTCCACAGGTGATATGAATAAACAAAAATCTTCACACAAACTTAAATAAGTGACTTGAATTCATTCAATTTGTGCAATTTGAAAAAGTTGATATAGTAAATACAATGTTTTTTTTAAAGTCGAGAAAGATGGTTTCGATATGACGAATCTTCCGATATAACTAATTGGCTGAACATTATATCTTTCGTTATATTGGACGTCAAGTGTATATATATGGGTGGCGCTACAGCCCGTAGGGAGCCACGGCCTAGCTTCTCTGCACTCTTATTTTGCAAGCTATTGTTCTCTCACGAGTGAACGGGACCTACAGGCTTTAGTTTTATGCCGACTCCAGCCAATTTGAGAAACTTTTTCATAGACAGTTGTACTTTTTCACCATTGTCAGTGACTCGAACGAGCTGGAGTCGTGAAAATTATTTCTAGACGTAAAGGTTCAAGTCCGTAGGGGTCGATGCATACCCGTCGAACTCCACGATTTCGTTATATTAGAAGAGATTTTAAGAATATTTATAAAGAAGAGAAAAACAGCCCTACACTCAGAATTTGAAGACCATGAATATATCATACTTCAGGAAAATATCAGACAAGAAAACAGAAACAGCAAGAGACATAGAAACAGAAGTGGAAGTGGTAAAACAAATATCTCTCTACCATATCAAAGAGAGGGAACATTCCGGTATGTTAAAAACATACAATCAAA